>SNQJ01S0048494.1:0-11417 GCA_010110895.2 Picea sitchensis
TGCAAAACCAGTTAGTACACCTTTGGCCAGCCATTTCAAATTAACCAAAGAAATGTGTCCCAAGACATAGGAAGAGATAGAATACATGTCCAGGGTCCCTTATTCATCAACAGTTGGTAGCTTGATGTATGCGACGTTTTTCACAAGACCAGATATTGCACATGCAGTGGGAGTTGTGAGCAGGTATATGAACAATCTAGGTAAAGAACATTGGGAGGCAGTAAAATGGATTCTCAGGTGTTTGCGAGGTAATTCTACTCATGCATTATGTTTTGGAGGTTCATACACTGTTCTACAGGGATATGTTGATTCAGATATTGTAGGTGATAAATATATCACGAGAAGCACCACAGGGTATGTTTTTACTGTAGGTGGAGTAACAATACGTTGGATTTCAAAAATAAAAAAAGGTTGTTGCACTTTCAACAACAGAGGCAGAGTATGTTGTTGCTACAGAGGCTAGTAAAGAGATGATTTGGTTACAAATGTTTATGGAGGAATTGGGAAAGAAGCAAGAGAATAGAAGGTTGTACTGTGACAGTGAGAGTGCCATTTATCTTGAAAATAACTCAGTCTTCCATTCAAAGACTAATAATATAGAGCTCAAGTATCATTTCATACGATCCATCTTAGAAGATGGACATTTGAAGTTGGAAAAGATACATACTAGCGAGAATCCTGTAGACATGTTAACATAGGGAGTAACCATGGAGAAACTGAGTTCTTGCTCAGTTTTAGTTGGTATTCAAGCATGAAGGTGAAGATGAGAAATTTTTCAGGTTCAAGAAGGATCATAGTCTAGTAGATACAACAATGGTGGAGTTGTTGAGATCAATCTCCAAGTGGGAGATTGTTGGTTGTGGAGCCTAGTTATCTTCGTTTTTCATAGGTATTTGTTTTCAGCTGTGTTTATACCCCATGAAGACTGTACACCCCTCCACGCAGGGGGTTGTAGGGGGGATTTCCCTCCCTGTGGGTTCTGATGGGCTCATCTTCCTGGCTGGGGGGTCCAGGGGAAAGCGGCCCCCCGACGGTGGTTTGGGGGACAACGTGCCCCAAAGGAAAATTTTCCTTATAAAGGTATATTGTAATTTCATAGTAAATCTGGATCGTTCATTATAATGTCACATATCTAAAGGTAGAAGTTATGTTAGGGTTTTTTCCCTAGAAGGAAACCATCTTTTATGAGGGAAATGTATTGTGGCTATGCATCATTGCGAATATTTTATTATGAGACGAGAGACTGTGAGAGAAAGAAGAATAAGTTACAGTGGGTGTGTTGTAGGTTGTGTCTCTTCATTTGTTGGATAATAAAAAGGAAGGACCTGGAAATTTCTCTGGTGGACGTAGCCCACACTGGGTGAACCATACATATCTGTGTCTCTATTGTATTGTGTATCTTCTATGTTTTATTTCCACATTTGTTTTTATTTTATTGCTCCACGATGTTGTTTTTCTAACATTATGCTCACCATAAAAAGCAGGAGGCTTGATCCTATTCATTTCCCCCTGTAGTTCGTCCACTCCAGTCCTTCTCTTATACTTTATGACAGGATATGGTCTTGAACTACCGTGCTCTCTCCCAACTGAATATCTTGGAGAGTGATGGAGATGCTTGTCAACACATTTTATTTTTATTCCCTCATCATGAGATCCATGTCTTCCTGACCTACTTGTCTCTGTCTCCTTATCCATATTTTTCTCAATTTTGTCCAAGTTTTGTAGAAACTTGATGTTGAAGCCTTCTTGTTCCTCCTTGGATTTCATAATCCTATTTTTATCAACTTTATAACTTTGGACGTCCTTTTGAAAACTTTTTTATGGTCTCTACGAAGTTCATTGTCTCTTCTAAACCTTCCCTATGTCCATTGGATTTTGTACCTTCAACACCCATACCAGCATGCACTCTTTCCATTTCTTCATCCCGACTATAATTTCTCTATGCACCTACCATGCGTTTAATATCTGCATTGATCCCGTGTTGAACTAATTGTTGTTAATTCTTCAAAAAGTGTTGTCAACAATATTTGTTAGACTAATTAATGTGACAATTTAATGAATCTATGCACAATTTGTCAGAATCCATTCTTTTCATTTTCCCTTGGATGATTTTCTTTTAACATCCAAACTCTAGTGTGCACACTCGCACATTATTGTTTTTGAGTGCATCACAACTCTATACCACACACCAATGGTTTTCCGTGAAAAAAAAAGTTTGCGTTGAGCAACACCAATACTTAACACACATGTCTATTTCATGCTGATCTCTGGCCCACACAAGTCCAGTGGTGAACCAATTGTTATGATACCATATTGTAATGCGCCCAGACTCCTAGGTTGGGCCATGTCACACAATATCAACTTCAACCTCTAGGATATCCTTTGTAGCAGAACAAAATCACTACTAGACCATGCTACTTCAAATTCCTAGTGCATGGGTACTTCTTATAACACTTCATGTTACAAGTAGACCGGATAAATGTGCACAACCTTAAGGTACTGTGCCTAGACTTGTGTTGAGTCTGTCTCTATGAGTACACTTCTTTTAATACAATTATAGAAGCGGAATAAATTTCACAAATCCATTGCATGCTTTCGCCCTTTAGTACACACATATATATTGTTGTGCATGCAATTCTTTGTGCAAAAAGTACTACTATGTGTGCAATCAATCCAATGTTGCACTACTCACTCAACGATTCATACCATGCCTTGGTATGTTTTAATCATACCACTGAGTTTAATGTATAGGAACTCTTAATAACTGCCATACTTCTCATGAACAACAATACATATATATTCATTATACATGTAGATAACAAGTAACACTTATAACTATCATGCTCACATGTAACACACCATACAAGAATAAGTAGTAACATTGCATAGAGGTAATCACAATATGTATATGAAATTCATACAGAAGATAAACACATTTAGAATATGACATTAGAGAACATAGTAATTAAACAAGTTGGTGAAGGACACTTATCTCTTATGAAAGGTCACCAACTGTGTGCAAGACTCAGATGTTCCTCCTAGTCATATAATATGTCTCTCATAATCTTTCAGTGACAGGTCGCCCTCGATATGGGATTAGGCTCCACAGGAAAAATAATTCCTATCACCAGACTATGTTATGATATTCAAAACAATACTTGGTACAAGGTGTCGAATACTGCAACTACCCTAAAATCCATCATTCCCCGCATGCATGTCCTACCCCAGGAAGTGTTCCCCTTCTCTTCTTAGTAGTCCATCAACTTCCCCACTTCCCTTCCAAGGCTTCAACAATAGGCCAGACATGAAATCTCAAAGCCTTGTATCTAATGCCCAACACACCACAGAACAATTCCCATCAAATTCTCACCTAGAGAGAGTTATCACGGGCCTGAAAACTCTCCTCTTCGAAAATAAAAAAGACTTCCCAAGCATAAGGTTAAGAAAAATGACAATAATTTACTGCAAAAATACATATTCCTTCACAGAGGAAATCCATTTGAACGATCCTTGAATGAGTTCACCCAAAATGAGTGATTCCCGAATTACACTAAGGCCAACAATATATATTGCAAGCCTTCAACTTGACATTTGTCACCTTCAGAAGTAGCTTTAGCCACTTGGTGACTCATTCCCTTCCCTCAGGAACTTAGGATAAATACATATCCATAAATTAAACTTTTGGAAATATTAATAAAATATTCCCTTGACTTAAGCTTCCCCTTTTTCCTTTTCCATGGAGTTTATCCCCCATCTCTTTTTCGTCTGAGTTGAGTTTGCGTGCCAGTGATGTGATTATATTAACAATATTGAGGGTGATTACATTTAAAATATAGGTGCACTGGCCTTTTGCATCCATGCTTACCATCCTTAAAATACAAGCATATATACAAAGGCTCTCTTAATCCTTAAAACTCCCCGCTTAATTTGATGCATGCAAGACTCTAGAATGTGCACACTCTTCTTTTGGTGTGCCATCCTCACACACTTACACAAGTGCACGCTACACTATAAAATGTGTGCGTTCTTTCTTTGATGCACAATCCTCGCGGAATCACCAAACTATGGAATGTGCACACAAAACTGAATCCAAGACTTGATACCAACAACTCACCAGCTTATATAAATATAAATACATTTATATTTACATTTATATTTGGGGTTCAACCTAGGGGTATTACACATGAATCCTTGTTTCTTATTATTGTTGTCCAATCTTTTAATATTGATTCTTGCAACTGTGACAACGATTCACAATCATGTTTCATTATTGACATATTGTTGCGATGCTTAAACCCTCTTGATGATGGAAAGTCTTAATTACATTCAATTGAGTGTTTCTAGTTATATCAAATAGTCTTGTCTATGATGATAACATATTGTAGTCTATCATCCCACCAATTAATGAACTTCTAATGCTCATAGAATTTTTTGTGAAAATTTCTTTCAAATGATGAAATTAAGTCTTTTCTTAACAATTGAGAGGATTTGTCCAACTTCAATCCTTCTTTTCTCCAATGCATTTTGAAAAAAAATTAATTCCTCAACATTGTATGGAAAAACAATGGTCATGAGGTTGTTGATATAATATCAAACCAATTGGAAAGAAAAAAAAAATCTAAAATAAATTTAAGTAATTATCTCTCCATCTTCCACAATCTTCAAAAACTAATTAATCAGCATACTAAGTATCTCATGTTCAAAATAGTAACGATTTACTATACGTACAGTTCTTGAATTATGAAGATTTGTATCTTTGCAAAACACTAGAGAACTATTTTGAAAAATAAATTATCATGACATTTAATAATTCCCACTATCCACAACAAATTTGAACAAGCCAAACCAATACTCTTTTCATTGAATTTAGATTTAATACCCTCAACGTTAGTGGTAAACTCTTTCAAAATAGAGTACCCACACAATTATTTAATAGTTGGAAATATATTTGACTCAAAGCAGTCCAACATATGTTTATCGATTCTTCTACCATACTATAATCCATTCTAAAGCATATGCATCAATTGATGTCTTGACCCATGCCAAGTCTCACAACTCAAGCAATATATTTATCTATAAAGATGACAACATGGCTCAAATTTTGGCTTATTGCTCAAGACTCCAATGAAAAAAATTCAAATATCTCATAGATGAATCAACAGAATCATGAAATGTCACTTTATAAGCAATTATTAAAATAGATAATGCTTCATGATCCACACCTGAGAAATAAATGTTTTCTTTTCTATAATAAGAATACATGAGATGAATGCATTTGATGTAATTCTCACCACTATGAGAACTTGTTACTTTGATTTAAAATGACCACTTATCTAAAAATGAGTGTTCAAAAAGATTTCTTTAAAAAAAAATCAATTTGTTTCCACACTCGAGAATGATTGAAAATAGGGTTAAGTTAATTCATTGTCACTTCTTCATATGTTCTTGAAAAAAAATATTTAGGTTAGATAAGGCACTAATCATTTGGAGATAATAAGTTGATGCATAAAACATTAGTAAATAAAATGATTATGCCTCTAGAAATGAATGCTATCCATATTAATTTCATTTTGTCTAAGAAATGAGATCATTTTTTATAGAAATCATCGACAAGGCTCGACCTAGAAGAGAAAGGTTGAAGGTGGAATTATATCATTTTTTCACATTGGAATTATTTTTTTTTCTTCTTGAGACATAATAGAATTAAAAAACCTATGGGAGAAATCAATATGGGGGATTAAATTCAAAGGAACTACCATATTTGAGAGAGGGAAGGGAAACCTATTGTGTCTCTCAAAGGAAACTTTGAGAGGATGTGAACGAAAAGTAATTCATCTAAAACACTACTCAATTTCCCCCTTCCCTTCCCCATCGTTGGACAAATAAAAGGATAAATCCGTCCAAAAAGGAAGTAGAATATTACAATACTAATGGATTAATCTAGCTAGGAAGTGGAAGAGTAAAGATATCGATGGATAAAAAAAGTGTTATGGGTAGGCATGGATCCTTTGGAAACTAAAATATTGTGATTTGAGGATATGCATATTTTATCAATCCCACCAAAATAAAATAAGTTCACAGGGTAGAATTGTTTATCATTAATCTAGTATAGGTGGTATATCACAACACTAGGTACTTAGTAACAACTTGAATGGTGTTTTTTTTATCTTCTTCATTGTAGAGTAATAACCTGAACTTTGAGGAGAAGAGATGGGTTATAGGGAGGATGTATGTTTTCCTAATTTCTCAACTGCAATTTTGTTTAATGGAGTAGTAGCACAACATATTTTCATAGAATTGAATGTATTATCCCATGCTGTAAGACACTCAGTGGATCGAGTGTGATGCTCTTTGACTTTATCAATTTGTAAAAAACATGTTATTATTATTTCCTCCTATATTCCCCACACGATTTATTTTTTTTATCTCCTCCTCCCCCTGCTACCTCACAACAACCTTATGATTCTTCACACCAAGTTCTATCATTCCCTTCAAAATTACCTTATAAATTTTCACTTTGCGATCTACAAATTGTACTCTTTTCAATAATTGGGACTCCCTAGAATAATGGTGCTAGAATTGTGTGTAAATATGACAACAATTTCATAAAACATAAAAAAATTTATGGAAAATTTGCTAACGTCACTAATACAATGTTATATGTTTATGAATAAGATGATACTTCAATGCTAAGAAATGCAAACATGATGCAATATATGCATGATTGATTAATTTGATGCACAATCAATGTCAAGATGACAAAACCATAATGAAAAATATGATAGCATATTTTTTTACTAATTGTAAGCATTGTGACTAAATATATACTCGATGCAAACAACACAATGCAAAAACTCACATGTGTGTCAACAAAAAAACTCAACCAGAGGGTTTGAGGGCTACAATGACACAAACCAATGATGCTACAACCTTATATTTTAGTAGTGATTTTAAATTTATGATGAAGTCCTTCCAAATAGACAAGAGTCTTGGCCTTGATGGTTGGTCTATTGACTTCTATCTAGGTTTCTATGATTATTTTGAAGAGGACTTGTTAAAGGAAATGGAAGAATCAAGGGTATCAATTAATATTCTTGGCTCCATTAATTCTACTTTCATATATTTGATACCTAAAAAGGATGAACCCTCCGCCTTCAAGGAATTTAAACTGATTTTACTTTTTAATTCCCTTTACTTTTCTGCAAATACTTTTCTCCAAATATATTCCTATAAGGTTGAAGGGGTCTTATCTAATTCCATTTTAAATTAATAACTTGGATTTCTAAGTAACATACTAATACATAGGGTTCCTAGGAAGCACTTCCTTCAATGAATTCCAAAATATGCAAGCACTGGTGTTTCATATATACCTTTATAATATTACATTTCAAAACATTATAATCAAATGAATTGGTTGTACATTCATGTAATTATCATACACATAGGATGCTATGTTTCTTTAGTAAATTGGATAATGTGATGTCTTAACTCTTTATATTTCTCTATACTTATCAACGGATTAGTCTCAAGGTTTCTGTTTTTTCTATAGTAGTTGAAGTCTTGAGTAGGATTGTAAATGAGTATCAATGGAAAGGATCAATTAAAGGTATTAAGATGGGGAGGGTCTTGGCCTTAACTTTTGTAGATGACATCCTGTGTTTGATAATGGAACTCTAAGAGAGGCCTTAAAATACAAAGAAAGTGTATCTTTGTATTGTATAGCTACATGTATGGATATCAACGAACATAAATAATAAATTACGCCCTTTAATATAACTCACTGTGGGCAAGATGAAGTAATTTCTAGAAAATTCTCCTTCCAATTCATTTCTTTCAAAAAAGGCTTTAAATACTTGGGATTAATGTTAAGTTCAAACGATTATGAGTACCTATCTATTGGCATTCTATGTTTTATATCCCTATTTGAATGTTGGAAAAGATGAGAAAATTGTTTTTTCATTTTCTTTGGACTCAAAGGAGACAAAAACATGGAATTTCTTTTGTAAACTGGAAGATAATAGCTAAAATCAAGGATGTTGGTGGGTGTGTCTTAAGAAATATAAATTATTTATGTAAACATTAACTACTAAGAGCCTTTGGAGGATCATTAATTGTTAAGGTGTTTGGTATAATGTTATCTTGTAAAAGTATCTTGATCCATTAACTTTTTAAGAATGGATCTGATCACTTGTTAAACCAATCACAAATTCTTCAATAATCTAGAAATTCATAGTTCTACCTTTCCCTCTTATTGGGAATTGGCTTACTTAAGGAGTGGGAGATAAAAAGAAGGAAAGATTCTAGATCAATGAATAAGGAGGTTGGCTTAGTAGGTAAAGTGAGATAAGGAGGGAAGATAAGAGATAAGGAGATGCTAGAGAAATCCTTTGGATTGAAGCCCTCATTGTATCGAAACTTGTTGATCCTACTCATCTATTTGGGTTGACATTGTTGATCCCAATTAGGCCTCACCAAATATTGGGATTGGCATTCGAACATACCTTAATGATAACAATATATTTTTCTCACATTACATTAATAAAGAAGAGAAGTTGAATATCTTTGACGTACCTGTCAATCAATAAATCAGGGAGGCCATAACAGACGATCTTTCTTAAAGAAAACTTGGATGGGATGCACGTGGAAGAATCATCTCTCATAAAATCAGTTAAGTACACTAAATGAATAAGGCATACTTGTACTAACTAATTTTGTAGATCCAACCAATACTAATATATGGTAGCAAAGATGGATGAATATTGAGTCTCTAGGATTGGAAGGTATGGATGTAGATCGATGAAAGGTTTACACTCAAAGGTTGGATTAAAGTTCTATCAAATTGAGTTTGGAGGAGGATACCTTAGTATGGTTCAAAAACTCCTCCATAGAATAGTTCATACATAGCCTAGGTTATAAGGCCATGTTTGAGTCGAAGTAGAAGCAACAACTTGGTGGCAAGGAATGATTTGGGAATTTAAGCTCCAACGAAATCTATAATTTCTTTGTGTCCAATATCCCTAACTAGAAAATATTTGACCTAGGAGTTTCTACAAAAGAGTTTAAGGAAAAGTCCAAGAATTTTCAATCTATACAAATGTGAAATGGAAATGATAGATCAATATTTTGTTCATTATGTTTTGACTAAGGAAGTATGTGGGTTCTATTTTCCCCTTATTTGGAGGATAGGGTACTTGGTAGGAGGCTTCTTTTTGGACTGTATGAAGAAATGGTTTGATGATAGAGAAAGAAAAGGACATAGATGTTTTCCCCTAATTTATACTAAGGCCATTTGGATAGAAAGGAACTCTATCATTTTTATTGTAAGTAGATCCTTCCTTTTCAAGTTCAACACCTAATAAAATTCCTACATAAAGGCATAAAAATCCCACAAAGGTAAAAACACCCAGTTAGGTTGGAAATTTAGAGGTTGATAAATCTTATTCATGACATTTTTTAATGGTTATTTCCAAAGTACCCCTAGATTATGTGGTGTTGAAGATCTATTATACATATGTGAATCTCAAAATATATCATATACAGTTGGTCTATGTGTAGGAATAAATAATATGGAAAAATGGAAAGCCCTTACAATCTTATTTAGGCCAATAGTTGAATAGGGTATCACTCTTATTGAGGCTAACATTTGAATAGGGTATCACTCACATTCATGTGTTTGGGAGGTTCAAAACTAGTAATAGAATGGGTAATGAGATCGATGGGTATGGATAACCTTATCCCAAGGCTCCTTCTTTGTCAAGTGAAGATGATGGAACTGATTTTTTCTAGAATTTATTGTGAGAACATTTATAGGTATCTTAATATAGAAGTTGACGATTTATCCAAATGAACATTGGAGCACTCTAAAGGATCATGGGAGATAATGGAAGAAGAGGCTAGAATTATTCTGCTAGTAATTGTAATTGTAATTTATGTGGGCATAAGGAGGTTTCCCCCTCGAAGAGGCTTATTACCTGAATTTATCTCTTTTTCAAGGCGTTGAGTACTTATTCTGATGTTTTTCTATGCTATATTGATATTTGGTTCTTAACATATGGTATCAGAGCTCAAGGTCTTCGGGTTTCACTGATACATCTGAGACACCTTGGAATTTTCGCTATAACGTGTTTTCTACAACTTTTCAAATCTAACGGCTTGGAGGATATTTAGTATACGGATCAAGTTATGTTGGGTTAAAATTTCAGCTCCTAAGGCCTTATAATTTCAGAGATACATCCTATGCAAGATAGGGTTCTGGAATCATCTTGAATTGAGTCATTTCAGAAGTTTCACTATAAAAAAAATTCTGTAACGTTTCAGACCTTGAATTCTGTAGAATATTCATAGAAATTAGTAAGGTAGTTTTGGTAAAACTTTCATCTTTTGGGTCATCTTAAATTTGTAGATACACCCTGTGGAAGATAGGGTATCTGACTAGTCCTATTGACTAGTCTCAAGAAGGGGTTCCAGGTAAAAAAATCATAACTACTTCCTAGAGTATCCAAATTGAGTGAGACTAGTTGCATTGGATAGTGGATAGTGTGTAGTATTTATGGTACGAGGTGAAGAATTTTATATCAATTATTTTGTGTGGGGAACACTATACAAGTGAGATCTCCTGGAAAAGACAAAAATCAACAAGTTGTGGGGAAGTTACCATAAATTCCACTTGGCACATCCAATTTGGATCACAAATGTGGCATTGCAAAGAAGAAATATCAGAGAACTACAAAAAAGAAATTTTCATACCCAGAAGGGTTGAAACTTTGGAGATAAAGAAGAAGAAAGATTGTCTAGCAGAACCACCTCAAATCAAGGTTCAAAAGTGATACTTGGCCAACATGCCACCCAAAAAGGGAACTTATACATCAAATAAGCCTCCAGACAATCCTACATGGACTCTTAATGAAGGTGAGGAAATGTGTAGGGACATAAATTATTTACAAAAGAAGACAGTGACAAAATATGAACTACAAGAGATGATGGAGGGTTTAAAAGGGGAGATCATGGAAGGATTGAAAAATTTCTTAATAGAGAGGTCACTTGAAAGTGAAAATGTATCCCATGAAATTCATGATGAGGAAACAAGGAAGGTGAATCAAGAATGGAGAAACTCCAACTTTGGGTTGAAGACAAACCACATTCCTAAGATCGATATGAGGAAGTTTGATGGCAAGGACCCAATCACATGGATACTTTAGATGGAGCAATTCTTTGATCTACATAATGTGCCACATACACAAAAAGTACGAATTGCTTCTTTATATTTAGAACCCAATCAATTTGTATGGTATCTATGGATTTGTTCTCGCAAATCACTCGCCACTTGGAAAATTTTCACGTAAGAAATGATAGCACACTATGAGGATACAAGGAGAAATACCTTCTTTATCCAATTGATAAATCTCAAGCAAAAGGGT
>SNQJ01S0048494.1:13058-31432 GCA_010110895.2 Picea sitchensis
CATTTTCAAGCCCTTCCTTCGAAAATTTCTGTTAGTATTTTTTGATGATATACTAATCTATAGGAAGTCTTGGGAGGATCATGTGCGACATGTTGACAAGGTGCTACAACTACTAAAGGAGAAACAATTATATGCCAAACCATCCAATTTTTTCTTTGGAGTGAAGGAGGTAGAGTATTTGGGTCATATTGTGTCTCATGAAGGTGTCAAGGTAAACCCTAACAAGATTAAGGCCATGATGGATTGGTCGATTCCCAAAACATTGAAGAATATTAGAGGATTTTTGGGTTTGACAGGTTACTACCACAAGTTTGTTCGGCACTATGTAAGAATAGAAGCACCTTTAATGACACTAACTAAGAAGGATACATTTTCATGGACTCTAGAGGAAACTAAAGCTTTTGAACAACTTGAAGAGGTGATGTGAAAATCTTCTGTCTTGACCACTCCAAACTTCACAAAAACCTTTATTGTGGAATGTGATGCCTTGGGAAATGGAATTGGTGTTGTCCTAATGCAAGAAGGAAGTCCCCTGGCTTTTGAAAGTTGACCACTCAAGGGAAAGGACTTACACACACCCATTTATGAGAAGGAAATGATGGAAATACTACATGCATTGAAGAAATGTCATCCTTACCTAATAGGTAGGCACTTCAAGGTCAAAATAGATCATGTTAGTCTTAAATACTTCCTGGAACAAAGACTATCTTTAGAAGAACAACAAAAATGGGTAACCAAGATATTGGGTTATGATTTTGAAATCGTCTATAAAAAAGGGAAGCAAAACGTTGTGGCAGATGCACTCTTAAGAAAGGATGAAAATGTTGAGGCCTTTCTCTGTTCTATCTCGATCATCCAACCTGATTAGATAATAGAAGAAATGGATGAATGGAAGAATGAAAAAAAAGTGTGGACTCTCATTCAAAGGTTGCAGCAGGATTCTAGTGCATCAAATACATTTACATGAAAAAATGATTCACTATGGTACACATATCACTTATATTTATGTAAGAACTCCCAACTCAAACAAAAGGTACTATTGAAATTATACACCTCTCTAGTAGGAGGGCACTTGGGATTTTTGAAAACCTACCATAGGGTAAAGAAAGATTTTTTTTGGGATGGTCTTAAAACTGATGTTCAAAGGTTTGTGGCAGAATTTTTGGTTTTCCAACAAAATAAGGTGGAAACAATTAAGACCCCAAGTCTTTTACAACCATTAGCCATCCCAAGTCAGCGCTGGGAGGAGGTTTCCATGGATTTCACCATAGGCTTACTGAAGTCTGAAGGAAAGAGTGTCATCATGGTGATTGTGGATAGACTAACCAAGTACGCACACTTTTGTGCACTTTCTCATCTCTTCAAAGACAATACAGTTTCCACTGCATTCATGGAGACAGTTCAAAAGATACATGGCAGCCCAAAGATTATTGTAAGTGANTCGGAAGGAAGGAGTGTCATCATGGTGATTGTTGATAGACTCACCAAATACGCACACTTTTGTGCACTCTATCATCCCTTCAAATCCAGTATAGTTGCCACTGCATTCATGGAGACAGTTCAAAAGCTACATGGCAGCTCACAAATTATTGTAAGTGATAGAGATCCCATCTTCACTGGACACTTTTGGGCATAATTGTTTTCTTGTTTGGGTACTCAATTTGCTCATAGCTCATCCTATCATCCTCAATCTGATGGAAAAACCGATATAGTAAAAAAATGCCTGGAAGGATACCTTCATTTCTTTGTCTTTGATAAACAAACACAATGGTTCAAATGGTTACCCTTGGCAGAATGGTGGCATAACACTTCCTTTCATACTGCAACAAAAATAACACCATTTATGGCACTCTATGGATACCACCCTCCTTCCATCACTTCTTCTCTAAAAGAAAAATATAATGTTCAAGAAGTGGAATATCACATCGAGAATCAACAACAAGTTCTCCAAATCTTAAAGGAGAACCTGACCATGGCACAAAATCGCATGAAACAACAAGTAGATCAATATCGTAGTGAAAGAAGTTTTGAAGTAGGGGATTGGGTGTTTTTAAGACTACAACCATACAAGAATATGTCCCTCAAGCAAGCCAATAAGGATAATAAATTATCACCAAAGTACTATGGCCCTTATAAGGTGTTGCAAAAGATTGGTACTATGGCATACAAATTGGAGTTTCCTGCATCTTCACGAGTACACCCATTTTTCCATGTTTCATGCTTAAAGAAGGTTATAGGTGACAAGATCCCAGTTCAAACTATATTTCCAGAACTTGACAAGGAAGGAAAAATCATGTTGGAGCTTGAAGCCATCACTGACACAAGAATGCGCCAGCTGAGGAATAGATCCATTTTAGAGTATCTCATTAAATGGAGGAAACTATAAGCTGAATATTTCACTTGGGAAGATGAGTCTTTTATACAGAAGCATCAAGAGTTACTCAATCGTTGCAGAAAACACTTGTCTCAAGGGGAGGGTCATTTTAAGCCCTAAATAATGGCTCATTACCCCTTAATTGGGGCATATTACATTAGTAATGTTATTTTATTTATGTTGGCTTTAGTCTATTAGTTGTAATTATACCTCCTAGTCTCCCATATATACCAAGGAGACATTTTCATTTGGAATCATCTTGTAATTGTACATTTATGTGGGCATAAGGAGGTTTCCCCCTCGAAGAGGCTTATTATCTGAATTTCTCTCTTTTTCAAGGCATTGAGTACTTATTCTGAGGTTTTTCTATGCTATATTGATATTTGGTTCTTAACAGATTGTAGCGGATAGGTGATATCCTCCAAGGTGTCTCTTAGGCCTCCAAAGGCATTTCATCATCATTCGGTGTGTGGGCCTTGGTATCCAACCTGTGGGCTTCAAGCCCCAAGGAATCCCTAACTAGGCTTGTTCTTCAAAATATGTCCACCAAACAAAGTCCTGCAAAGACAATGAATACGACCTCCAAGGATATAAATTCAAATACATCATGATGAGTAAAACAAATCAATAAAAGAGTCATCTAAGCATGTATATAAAAAACGACCTCATCAAAATAAACAAGTGCTCAAAGATCCTATGCAATTTGCCAAGTTTAGGTATGGGAGGGTTGACAAAGTGACCTATTTGGTGAATCGTACCTAAATTTTAGGAGTGTTTCCCAAGTGGACCCCTCTCTAGGTCATGTGGATGGAGTGACATGGATACGGGAATTTTTTTGGGGCATGCGGTTCATGAAATACAAGGGGTTGTAGTGGCTCATTTATGGGTTCCTTTGTAGAGGGTGTGTTTTACCTTCGTTTTCAATGCAACCTTTTTTCAAGACCATTTATTGTCATTAATTTATTAATGTCCAAACACTTGGTACTGCCTATGATGAATTGATTATCTTGGGGGGTAGTACCAAAGTGTCACTTGAATGGAGAAGTACACATGGTTCCATGGGGGTATAATCTATCTTGTAACACACCTTGTGTAAACCCCTCAACAAGTGGGACATTCATAATTATGTGTTTACTTTTGAAGGTCTTTGATTTTCCAGGAGAAGTGTTTCATTGCTCTCAATACCTCTTTGGGAGAGCATCTGGAAGGTTCATAATAGGATTTTATCTTTTTCTAGCTACCTTCCCTCTAGTTCTGCATCCCCTTCTTCCCATGAAATGAGGAACAATCCCTTCTTGCACCAATACACCCAACAATCCCAAAAGGTAAGGATATGAGGGGATGAAGTGTGTAAAGTGAAAATTATGGATGGTAATGGCACGATCAATCATCAAGTGGACCTCCTAGTAGCACGCCTATCACTAAGGGTGACCCACTTACTAGGGCATAATGTCAACCACCAAAGTGAAACAAGGGAAAATCATAATTTCCAAGAAAACACCACATAATCAAAAACAATTTAAGATACAACAAACTAAAATTCCTCAAATATTGAAATGACACTCACCATAATACCTGACTTGTACCTCATGGAGAAAGACCCAATGTCTTCCGGAAGCCAACTGATGTGGTGGATACCCTCACGATGAACTTGCAATTATGGTGGTGAAGTGAAACTATGTTTGTGCAAATGGACACTGCTGGTCTAGTTGTCTCTCGGTACTCCATGTTTGCATCCTGAGGGTCTCGAGACATCATCTCCTTAGTTATCCCTAGGAATTGGGGATAACAAAACTCATTCAGAAAACCTGTAGGTGAGGTGGATATCTGATATATATTCAAGAATGAAAGGTATTCTTTGCACAAAGTAGATTGATAATAAATATCAGAAACCACATATGGATATACTTATAATTCTTTAATCATATTACAGATATTGCAGAAACATTGATGAAAAAATACAAAATGATAACAAATATCCTAGCTTGTTTAAAAATGTGCAAAGAGTGTCATTCATGACAATATACAAAATGATAGTAAATATTATAACTTGTTTATAAATGGTTGAAACATAAAATGATAAAATGAAAGATGTAGAAGAATATTAAAGAAGGATAGATAGCTTCAAATGGTAATGAGAATGGAAGTCACTTCTATTTAAAGATTAACACAAGTATCACAAACATAGAATATGTATGGAGGTCTTTAGAAATTAATTATATGACATAATACGTGCTAGGCCTTTGGCTAATGAATACAATAATTTGAAACTCATTCATGAAAATTGTAGGTGAGGTGGAGATGTATTCAAGCATGAAAGGTATTCTTTGCATAAAGCATATTGATAATAAATATCAAAAACCATATATGGCTATACTTGGAATTCTTTAATCGTACTATAGATATTGCAGAAACATTCGTGACAAGATACAAAATGATACTAAATATCATAACCTATTTATAAATGTTCAGAGAATCCTTGCAATATCAATANAAACCTGTAGGTGAGGTGGATATCTGATATATATTCAAGAATGAAAGGTATTCTTTGCACAAAGTAGATTGATAATAAATATCAGAAACCACATATGGATATACTTATAATTCTTTAATCATATTACAGATATTGCAGAAACATTGATGAAAAAATACAAAATGATAACAAATATCCTAGCTTGTTTAAAAATGTGCAAAGAGTGTCATTCATGACAATATACAAAATGATAGTAAATATTATAACTTGTTTATAAATGGTTGAAACATAAAATGATAAAATGAAAGATGTAGAAGAATATTAAAGAAGGATAGATAGCTTCAAATGGTAATGAGAATGGAAGTCACTTCTATTTAAAGATTAACACAAGTATCACAAACATAGAATATGTATGGAGGTCTTTAGAAATTAATTATATGACATAATACGTGCTAGGCCTTTGGCTAATGAATACAATAATTTGAAACTCATTCATGAAAATTGTAGGTGAGGTGGAGATGTATTCAAGCATGAAAGGTATTCTTTGCATAAAGCATATTGATAATAAATATCAAAAACCATATATGGCTATACTTGGAATTCTTTAATCGTACTATAGATATTGCAGAAACATTCGTGACAAGATACAAAATGATACTAAATATCATAACCTATTTATAAATGTTCAGAGAATCCTTGCAATATCAATAGCCACAATGAAGTTGTATCATAACTTATTCATTAACTATGAACATTAAAACAATGTAGATAGGATGTATAAATTCCATGAAAAAAAGAAATGGAATAAATAAGAAAGAATAAAAAGAGATGAAAGAAACAAGAACGAAACAATAAAACAAAGGAAAATTGGTTCTGCAGCCATGTGTGGTGAATCCTTTGGTAGAAACCCAGATATTCAATAATAGAATGACCCCTTGGGATACAAATAAACTCAATATCTAGGCTATAAAAATTCCAACCTTTTCTAAGTCTTGACCGCTACCTTTTATCCTTTTCTTGATTACTGATTTCTAGGCTCCTCTTTTTGTGTAACTACTTTCTAAAATTATAATGGGAGATAATATTATTTGGGGCATCTTGACACCTCAGGAAATTGGTGTCCTAATATTCCCACAAAATAATAACATTGATGCTATTTAACCTCCAACCATTCCAGTTGTAGTAACATTTTACTATTTGTCCTATCTCTCCCAAAGGTTGAGTAGATTTTGATGCTTTTTGTATTCTTCCATGAACTTTAAAAACTAATCCTTAAACCCTTTGACATGATGCCACTTGTCATTTTTTTTTTCTATATTTTACAAACTTGTGAAGGGGATTAGATCGTTGTTTCTTTAGTCAATATGTAGCCACACATGCTCGTTGGATCCACCATTTCTAAAGTTCTACTTATATCTCCAAATTTTGCAAATCCATAAATTATGGTGGCAAAGTTCATGGTGATGATCTTGATCAAGAGTTCTAATGGCATGGTATATGTTACCAAGTTTACAAAATGCATTTGAAATAATGTTATAAGCTACAAAATCAGGCTTGAAACCTTCTCTCATAATCTCTTTTAAAATAAAACGGCAAAGGCATTTGTATAATCATTTGATTGCACATATCCATTAATCGACATTGAATACATCTTTGTGTTGTGCTTTATACCATAAGCCTCCATTCCCTTACCCATCTCCATTGCTTTAGAAGCCTATCACCTTTGGTATAAAGATGCATAAAACACCCATAGATGATAACTGAAGGCTCCATGATTATCATATTTGGTAACAAACCCTTCTCTAATTAAATGAACTCCTTGTCTCATTAAAAATTTTCACATAGTTCTATAATGGTATTTCATGTCAATTATCTTACCAAGAATAAATGTTCTATCCGCTACATTTTCTAAAGGATTATGAAGTGCCTAATAGACCTCATTTATGCAAAGAGAGTAAAGGAGGATATGTGACATGGGCCCTATCTACTATTGGGAGATAAAAAATGCATATGAGAAATTAGGACGTCATTAAAAAGACTAGAACAAAATGTCCCATATTAAATAATATAAAATGAATCCAAATATCAAAATGAAAACATGGATTGAACTATAAGAACCATTTCTATTGTGAACAATCCTTGAAATTTGTTTTCTAATCCTCCTATAGGGCATACATTTCACTTGAAAACCATGTAACATCATTCAAATACACATGCACGACCATTAATCCCCATGAATAATGTATTAGGGACTAAATCCTTAGTTCTTCATCCCCAATTCATGGCTTAGTCCCCAATGATCATTCTTGTTTCTCTCAATATTTGAAGTTGGGCCTCTAATCTTCCTTGTAATTGCAATTCATGTGTATCATCATGACCAAGTAGCCTTAACACTGTTCCATGTATCCGGGGAAAGCATGAAAAAAATGACCTATTGATTGGATCCTTTGGCATGTCTGGCCAATGTTTTATAATGCAACTGGCCTACTTCAAAATAGGAATTTGAATCATATATATGTCCATAAGATGCATGGGAAATTTATTCATTAGTATTTTTTAAGGGAAAGGATGACAATGGAGTAGACGACATGTCAAACAAAGGAACTCATTTTTTCGTTTGTTGAAGTTGGCGACTTATAGGAGATTTATAGGGATAAAATCGAGAATATCTTGAGGGCCTACGTCCAATCAAATGGTATGTTAAAATTAGGATCCATAAGTAGTTGCATGTGTAGCTCACAACAATAAATGGCCTATACTTAGAACCATGTCCTCGAGCATAACACGGAAAAAATGACCTAGTAATTAGAGCCTTTGTCATGACAAGTCTATACAAGCACAAGTTGAAACAATTTCAATGTTGAGCCCATTCACATGTCACTTATAAGAAGGGTCAAGTACATGAGAAGACACGCCTTATTTTTGGGTTTTGATAGATTAACCAAAGAATATTTGATTTTCGAATTCTTTGTTTGAGTCATGTTTGAGTCCAGAAACCCTCCCATACCATCAATGCATGTGTGTTGTCCTAACATGTCATGAAATTTCAGTCCATATGTTGGCCCTTGGATATGGAAGCAAGCGAATATTAATGGGGAAAAGGCAAAATGAAAACTGTGAAAAAGACACAGTGACTAGTATTGGGTCAAAGTGAGCAAAAGAACTGAAAAGACGGTGCAAAGTAAGAGAAAGAAAGTCGTTGGATTACGATATTGAGGATGACAGATCAGAAAGAAAGAGGGATCATGGACAAGTCAACAAGTGAAATAATATGTCAACAGATGCTTTGGAGCACCGCGTGTGAAGAAAGGAAAGACAAGATGGTGAAGCCCTAAAAACACAGGTCAAGTTGACCTAGGGTTTTGGTATCTAGGGTTTTGACACTTAGGTTTTAACCTAAGGGTGTCCGAGAGCTATTGTAATGTATAAATAAAATTCTAAAGGACCTGGGATGGGTTGGTGCTAGGTTGGTTGAGAGTTCATTTTTGTTGTGTGATCTAGTGAGTACTATTGTGTGAGAGAGAAGTGTTGTGTGTGAGGGCCTTCTGTATTATAAGATATTCAACTGGGTGTGAAGATCAACCCTACAACTAGGTGCGTAGGGAGAGGAGAGAAAGAGAGAGGAGAAGAGAAGATCTTCTAGCTAAGAGCGCAGATAAGAACTGTATGCTTCCATTTTAATATATCATAAAACACATTTTTGTGGACGTAGCCATAGGGAGAGGGTGAACAATGTATATCTTGTGTTATGTGTGATTGATGATGTGTTATTTGTCATTTGATATGCTGCTATTGTGATATTGTATTAGATATGAAATATAACTTGCGCAGTAGGTTTAAGGAAGATAAAGAATAACTAGGTGATTGTGTATTGTTGCTGTGAATCCACTCTACATTTCCTCTAGTTGTAGACACTTGCGTCCTGCAACCCCCTATAGCTACTTCAGGTGAGACGTCATCTGCCTCGCAGGTGTTTATGAAAGGGATAGTAGTTAGGGCTTGTTGGTGCACTCTTGGAGTTGAACCCTTGGTCTGCCCCTATGCCAACAAATGGTTCTGTTGCCGAGACATGAATATTCTTGAGGGAATGTCAAGGTGGTTCCCATCGAAGACAAAGATTCAGAAGTGGATAGAATATCAAGAAAAGGACTTCATTGAAGCCCAGAACAAGAAAACCATTCTTGGTACAGAGGATTGGTTGGAAATATATATCTTTACTGATAAACACAAGATTTTCTTTGGAGGAATCTACCGGGAGTTATATGAGTGGCTAGCTAGGTTAGCAGACACCCAATTTGAGATCGGATCTACACCATATGTGGTTTGCACATCGACGCTAATAAAGAAGGTAAAGAGAGTTGAAAACGCCTTGTCAAGAGCAGTAGACCACTGGTTTGATAGTACCATCCGAGGGAATATCACTGAGTTTGTTGTTGACAAAGTGGAATCATATAGCCAAGCAGAGAGATATTTCTTTAAGGGACCTAGAGGAAAATTTTTACATTTTCTGAAGTTGAAGATCAAGATGCTATTGCATGAGAATAAAATCTTGAAGATATAGTAATTGGTCAGATCGAAAGAGATAATTTTCAAAAATTCAGACAGTGACAACGACACAGAGGTTGGACATATGTGTAGTGGGAGAGTGTTCAGAGAAGTTCATCTCACGAACCTATTTAAGAAGAACTATGAGGATGAGGGTTTCTATAGTAGAGAAGAGGCAGATCTGATAGATGAAGATCATTCAGAATCCGCTAGGACAGAGGAACCTCGCCGAGAAGAGCCAAAAACTTCAAGAACTGCGTCGACTGTTGAAGTAAGTACTATTATTCCTCCTGTTGGTTCAACAACGTTAAGTAACATAGTAACCTAAGTCATCGGAACACTCAGAGCACTGTCACTAGCATTCCACCACATACTTAGTCAAGAAACCTAGGAAGATCTATGGAAGATGAGATGAGGTTACCTACCTTTAGAGGAGATGGATCTGAAGATCCTGATCAACACTGGTTTCTATGTGAAGCCGTGTGGAATATTAAGAATATCATCGACAAAGTTGTCAAATGAGCTCAGTTCAACACTACCCTAAGAGATCACGCACTAAGTTGGTACATGAAATTTGTCCAAGGAGCTACACCTAAACCATTGAATGCCATTAAGGTTGTGCTAACTTCCGAATTCAAGAAACCAAAATTAGAGTCGCAGTGCATTACATAACTGAAATAAATCAAGCAGAAAACAACTGAACCTGTGTGGGAGTTTGATCATAGACTTAATACCTTGACAGGCCATTTGATTTTCTAGATCCCAGATGAGAAGAACAATGAATGGTTCATTGTTTCCCTCTTGCCACACATCAGATTTCCTTTGATGCAACAAAATATTACTTCGCAGGATGAGGCACTGGAGATCGCCATGAAATTAGAATCATCCCCGATGGGAGAATCCATCTCAGGTATGAGTCAAATATTGAGTCATCTAACTAGCTTATCACTGGAGGACGAAGATATGAAGAAAGATAATGGAAAAGATAAAAGAGAAGACATCTGGTGTATCATATACAAATCAGAAGGCCACGAAAAGGAGCACTATCCCCTATTTCATGAATACTTGGCCTCTGGAGCTCTGAGCCCTTTGAAGCAAGATACCCTACCCTGGTATGAGGTATGTAGAAATCGACATCGCTCTGGTGAATGTTACTATATGAAAAAATATGTTCAGACGCCCACAAATCTGTATTGCACGTTTTGTAAGTCGGTGGGACACGGTGATAGGGATTGTAGGGCTTACGATCTCATGCATGAAAGGTCGAGGGATATGTACAAAATTCAAGTCAAAGTACAACAAGAAGGAAGCACTGCGCAGTATAACTCTCCAAGAAGAGGAAAATTCAACCCTCGTTGTGGATTCTGAGGAAGAGGAAGAGGACGAAGTATGGGTCGAGGTTGAGGATAGATCATCTATTATAACTGCACACAACCATGACACTTGGGAAGGGACTGTTGGAACCCTTGTACCACTTGAAGCTATTGCAACTCATTCGAGCATGTTATCGAGGAATGTCTAGCATTGCTGGCTAAGCTTCAGGAGAAATGAGGAGGAAACCAACAAATACAACTAATCAAAGCAGAACCTCGCAGAGCAGATCTTAGATTCATTGTTATCACTAGAGGAGGCACTGTTACAGGATAAGACAGAGTGACCCAAGGAAATACTATAGAAGAATCGACAGTCAAGAAGGCTGCAGAGAAGACACAATCTTTTGATGCAAGCAAAGAAAAAAATATCTTTGAGGAGGCAAGAAAAGAATTCGGGAGAGACCAAGGCTCTTCATCGAAGACATGAACATAAGTAAGAGAATGTAGAATGCCTCTGGAATTTGATCAGTGTGCTTCACCCGGAGATGAAAAGGAGGTGAGTAAACTTGTCAGTTTCTTGTATATGTTTATTGAGTTGATTAAAGATGAAAAAGCCATACAAGAAATACAAAATTTGGTCAGATAGTATGAGATAGGAAGGGTAGATCCTTTATTGAATAAATTAGTACATCAACTATCCAAGAAGAGAAGGACAAATAAAGAACTACACCTTAATGCTCAGATTGGAGAGTACAATATAGACTATGTGGTCCTTGACTTAGGGTTAGAGGTCAATATCATGACAAAGCAGGACTGGGCACTGATGGGAAAACATAAGTTGATATACTCCCCTATCAGGCTTAGGATGGATAATTAGCAAGTTCTAAGCCCCTTTGGAAGACTGGAGCGTGTCCCTATGGACATCGACGGAGTAAGGATGTTTGCAAACTTCGAGGTGATTGAGATAGTTGATGATAATTGTCCTTACCTTGCGCTGTTAGGAATTGATTGGGCTTTCAATAATTCCACTGTGGTTGACTTAAAGAAAAGAAGAATGATGTTTGAAGGAGATGGAATTAGGGTCATTGCACCTTTGGATCCTGATGAAGTTCAGAGATACACAAAACCCATTAGGGAAGAAGACCCCGCCATACGAACTAGAAAATATCTACAAATTAATAGCTAGACAACAGGACTACATTAATCCTACAATATATGGGAATTTGAGTTGGCGAACTGACAACACATGCTCATAGGATTCAAAATAAGCACTTGAGAACTGGTAGAACAAAATGTACGAAGTATCTACAAGGAGATGTGCTATATTAACCAGAGAAGTTCGTTGGATCGGCACAACAGTAAGTAACTTTTCCACCTTTGATGGTCTAAATCACTTAGAAGCATTCTTAGTGAACTTTGAAGAAATTATACCAACAAAACAAAGATTGTTAGCAATGTATGAGGCCTTGAACTCAACTCCATCGAGATGGTGGGGGACTCACAAAAACAATATTACAGACTAGGTACAATGTCGCACTTTGATAACAACACGATTTTCAGAGCAAGTAGAAGGTTGCGAAGTTAGGTACACAGGTCAAAGTTGTCTGAAGGACCACGTGCGAAGTTGCGAGGAAGCCTAGAGCAACATTCCTCAAGAAAAATGGGTACACAAATTCATTAACACAATGGACACAACCCCTATCAACTGGTACCTACAAGAAGAACTATGCCTCATCACTGCAGATTGGGAAGGTATGACCCAGAACTTTGTAACTACCTTTTTGTTTGAAAGCCAATACCCTACAGTAGATCAAGCATTACAGGTTGTAAGACATAAAGTGTTTGAGGAGGCACCTAGCCTCCCTTTGGAGCAATAAGAGGATGAATGGACTGCGCCTCTTCAGAAGTTGCAAGGTTGTTACAATATCAATGCTATTGAAGACGATGATCCTAGGAATGTGCACATCACATAAACAAAAGGCCAAAGAGATGTAGAAGGACCAGGAATCGAACTACCTTTTGTTGGACAAGAAATTAAAATAAAAAATATTAACATTGGAACAAAACAGACACCAAAACTTGCTAATGTTGGAGACTATTGGGATGATGCCACTATTGACAAGATCACAAAGTTACTCCATGAATATAAAGACTTGTTTCCAACCAAGTTCATTGATATGAAGGGCATTAAAGGACCTATGGGAGAGATGAGGATCCCTTTGAAACCAGAAGCTAGGCCAGTCAAGTAGAGAGC
Source organism: Picea sitchensis (assembly GCA_010110895.2). NCBI lineage: Eukaryota > Viridiplantae > Streptophyta > Pinopsida > Pinales > Pinaceae > Picea > Picea sitchensis. Next base: position 26,018 of record SNQJ01S0048494.1, read on the forward strand.
CTACATATTGAACCCTAAATATAAGGAGAAAGTGAATATTGAGCTCGACAGATTGCTGGACGCAGGAATCATAGAACCTGTTGAAGAGTCAGAGTGGATTAGCCCTATGGTGGTACAAGACAAGAATACAGGAGAGATTAGGATCTGTGTAGATCTCAGGAAGTTGAACGATGCCTTTTTGCATGACCCATTCCCTACACCATTTATTGATGAAGTGTTAGATGATGTAGGAGGCTAGGAGGTATATGCTTTTACAGATGGATTTTCAGGATACCACCAGATCCAGATTGCGAAGGAGGATCGCCATAAGACCACCTTTTCCACAGAATGGGGATCCTACCAGTATACAGTGATGCCATTTGGATTGAAGAATGCACCAACCATCTTTTCCAGGGTGGTGGTTGAAGCGTTTAAGGCGTTTTTACATAAATTCTTGGAAGCATATTTTGATGATTGGACTGTTTTCAGCATTTTGAAAAATCATATTGAATGTTTAAGACTAATGTTGGATAACTACAGGCAGTGTCAGATTGCCTTGAACCTAAAGAAGTGCATTTTCTTTTCACCCTTCAAAGTGTTGGTGGGCCATATTGTGTGTAAGTAGGGATTGCTGGTAGATCCATCCAAGATTTCCATTATAGTCGATCTACCCCCTCCTACTTCAGTCAAACAGTTGCACACTGTGATGGGATATACATGATACTACAAGAAGTTCATTAAGGGCTACGCACAGATCACAAAACCCATGGAGAAGCTTTTAAAGAAAAACTATCAATTTCATTGGACAGAAGAATGCCAACAAAGCTTCAACACACTCAAACAGAAAATGGTTACTGCACCCATTCTGGTTTTCCCAGATTGGAGTAAGGAATTTCATGTGCATGTCAATGCATATTCTATCGCATTAGGAGCAGTGTTAGCACAACCAAGAGCTAGATACATTGACCACCTGTTATCCTTCACAAATAGAAAGCTATCAACAACTGAGATTAATTACAACACCACTGAGCGGGAAGGATTAGCCATGGTGTATGCGGTACAGAAGTTCTGCCACTACTTGTTGGGAGGACATTTTAAGATGTTCACTGATCATTCTGCTCTTAAATACTTAGTCAATAGCCAGTGTTGGGGGGAAGAATATGCAGATGGCTTCTGTTGTTTCAGGAATATGATTTTGAGATCATGGTTAAGACAGGAAGAATGAGCAAAGGTCCTGACAACTTGTCAAGGTTGGAACATGGAAAAGAGCCTACTAGTTTGGAGGATACATTGTAATATGCAAAGTTTCTGGCCATTAGGAAGGTTGATGATCACTTCGCGGAAATAGTGCAGTTCCTATCAACATGAATGGCACCTAGTGAATATACAATCACCAAGAAGAAACAATTGGTAGTGCGTGCTACAGATTTTTCACTTATAGATGGACATCTATACAATATGGGACTTGATGAGATATTGAGGAGGTGTGTTATGGAAGCAGAGAGACCATTGGTCCTCACAAAATCACATGAAGGCATCGCAAGAGGACACTACACAGGGAAATAAACAATGCAGAAGATTCTTAGGGTTGGCCTTCGGTGGCCTATTCTACACAAAGATGCTAAGGAGTACTATAAGGCCTGTGATGTATGCCAAAGAGTTGGGAAACTATCCAGAAGATATGAGATTCCTTTAGCACCTCATCTGACCTTACATGCATTTGCGAAATGGGTCGTTGACTTCGTAGGACCCATCAACCCACCAGGAAAGCGCACAAGAGCTAGATACATAATCATTGTGACATAGTATTTGACCAGATGGGTAGAAGCAAGATCAGTTAAGGACTGTAGCGCAACTACAACTTTGTGCTTCATATTTTATGATATCATAACCAGGTTTGGATGCCCAAAAATCCTTATGAGATTTCAAGGCACACATTTTATTAACAAGACTATTGAAGCTTTGACTCGGGAATTTGAAGTTCATTATCAGAAGAGCACTCCCTATCATCCATAAGAAAATGGGACATTTGAAGCATTCAATAAGATCTTGGAGACAACGCTGACAAAGATATGCAATGTGAATAGGGATGACTGGGATTTGAGAGTACCAGCAATATTATGGGCCTATAGAACCACTTGAAAGAAACTGACCATGCTGACTCCCTTTAAATTGGTCTATGGTCTAGAAGCAGTTGTACCCATGGAATATTTGGTTCCTAGTCTAAGAATTGTACCCTTTACATATATGGATGACACTGGCGCTGTGCAAGAGAGGCTTGTGCAGTTTGTTGAACTGGAAGAAGACAAATTTATTACATGATTTCACCAGTAGGTTCAGAAATAAAGAGAAAAGGCCTACCCTGACAGACACATTAAGAAGAAAGATTTCAAGCAAGGAGATTTGGTATTGGTATATGATGGCAAGTTCATGAGGCATCTAGAGAAGTTCAAGATGCATTGTCTTGGACCATATGAGGTTTCCTATATTACAGAAGGAGGAGCCGTGCAGTTGAAGACTTTGACTAGAGAATGGAAGGAAGGTTTGGTGAATGGAAGATAGTTGAAATTGTATTATGACAACCAGTTGCCTCATAGCTCTCAGTAAAAGCATAAGAAAAAACATCTAGGTACCAGGTGTAGTTGAAATTGGGTACCAGACACAGAAAAGACAGTCTGCACATAGAAGGGAGGGACAGAGCAGAAAGCACAAGCTGCCCTGCATAGTCTGAATTCGAACTAAAACAGGAAGTTCAGACCTGAAGTGCCTTGGGTTGGGTTATAGGTGAGGGTTGGGGGCCTATTGGCCCTTGGATATGGAAGTAAGTGAATATTAATGGAGAAAAGGAAAAATGTGAACTGCACGGAAGACACAGTGACTGATACTGGGTCAAAGTGAGAAAAAGAGCAGAAAAGACGGTGCAAAGTAAGAGAAAGCAAGTTGTTGGACTACGACATCGAGGATGACAGATCATAAAGGAAGAGGGATCGTGGACAACTCAGAAAGCGAAAGAATATGTCAACAAATGCTTTGGAGCACCATGCATGAAGGAAGGAAAGATATTCTAGTGAAGCCCTGAAAACATGGGTCAAGTTGATCGAGGGTTTTGGTATCTAGGGTTTTGACACTTAGGTTTTAACCTAAGGGTGTTTGAGAGCTATTGAAATGTATAAATAAAGGTCCAAAGGACCTGGGATGGGTTGGTGCTAGGTTGGTTGAGAGTTCATTGTTGTTGTGTGATCGAGTGAGTACTATTGTGTGAGAGAGAAGTGTTGTGTGCGAGGGCCTTCTGTATTGTAAGATATTTAGCTGGGTGTGAAGATCAACCCTACGGTTGGGTGCATAGGGAGAGGAGAGAAAGAGAGATGATAAGATAATATCTTCTATCTAAGAGCGTAGATAAGAATTGTATGCTTCCATCTTAATATATTATAAAGCACTGTTCTCTGGACGTAGCCCTAGGGAGAGGGTAAACCACGTATATCTTGTGTTATGTGTGATTGATGTTGTTCTCTGTCATTTGATATGTTGTTATTGTGATATTTTATTAGATCTGAAATATAAATAGCGCAATAGGTTTAAGGAAGATAAAGAATAACTAGGTGACTGTGTATTATTGTTGTGAATCTACTCTGCATTTCCTTTGGTTGTAGACACATGTGTCCTGCAACCCCCTATATCTACTTCGGGTGAGACTGCATCTTCCTCGTAGGTGTTGCCGAAATGGAAAATAGTTAGGGCTTGTTGGTGCGCTCTTGGATTTGAGCCCTCGGTCTGCCCCTATGCCAACACCATACAAGGACAAATTGAAAAAAAATCAACATTGTCCCCATTCACATTAATTATTCTATAGGCTTCTTGTTTGATTGTCAAATTGTATGTGCGAGTCATGTTTGAGTCTGGAAAATGTCCCATACCGTCAATGCATGTGTGTAGTCTAACCATGTCAAATGTTAGTCCATACAAGCACAAATTGAAAATATTTCAACATTGGCCCCATTCGCATGTCATTTATATGCATCGGTTTCAAGTACATGAGCATTTTAGAGGGGGAAATTACATAGTTGTTACCACAAAAGGGGAAAAGTTATCCAATTGTAAGAAATGGTTTAACATTGAGCCATGCACGAAAGAGAGTGTGATTAAATATCTAAAAGGTATTCCCTAACATCATATTGCGAAATGTTTTATTGTGTATTTATCTTTAGCAAACTCTTCACTATTGCACCCACCACCTTAGATCGCCTAGTTCTAATAATAGGTCCAACAATTGATTCTTGGGTATCTAAACACTTAGAACTTCAAGATGGGGTAGTAGGAAACATGCTTGGGTTGGCTATGATAGACACATTTCACATAGGCTCAAGAAAAATCTTAAAATTCGTTGTTTCCCTTGTATTCCCAACTTCACTTATGGGGTTAGGAATAACTATAGGAGATATACTTCCATAAACATCTAGAATTGTATCTTGAAAATTATTATTTAGCACTTACTCAACAAGAGATGTTTCTTGTCCCCGAGGTGTAGGACAGTCGGTGACGGAGTGTGTTGTTAAGCCACTCCGTGATGTTAAAGTCACCGGTTCGAAACCTGCGGGGACAAAAAATCCAACCATGTTAAGGGTTGGTGTGGCTCAGGCCGGGTGCGATCCCCGGGTGATTTTGACGGCTTAGATGCCCCTGAGTCGCGGTTTCTCAAGCCACAGGTTAATCGCAGGTCCTGCACAAATTAACAAACAAAAAAAACAAGAGATGTTTCTTATTCCTTTGCATTGTGAACAACCACATACAACCCTTATTTGAAAGAAATCACCCAAATCATTTGTAGGGAATCCCACCTCCTGCGACACCATAGATGTGGATTGTTCTAGGAAAATTTATTGATATAAATATCTCCCATATGCACCACATGGAATATTGGTAAAAAGTGACCCACATTGAAAAGGATGATTTCAATTATGTACTATTTGATAGGCATGATCCTACATATTAGGATTAATACTTTCACTTAGACCAACTAGGACTAGGAATACAACTTAGACTTAAACATAGACTAGCCCCAAGTCCCCATAGTTGGGGACCCCATTTCATTTTATCTTTCATGGTCCATGCCTAGGGATTTATGGAATCACACATGCAATATGTGATATAAAAATGGTCATTTCCAATGCATTTTTAACATGAAGTATGGTTCTCATGGTTTTCCAAGGAATGCTCTAGGGTCAAACGACAAGGTACAAGATCATAGAAATTTCCTTAGGGATTCATGGGCCATTCAACACAGTCATTTTTATAGTGTTGATTAAACAATGAATGAAAAGAGGGATTTTTCATCACAACTATGGCACACATACATTGTATATACAATGTAGAACCTGAAAGAAAAATGAAGAAAGGTTGATGCAAACTTAAAACTTGTGTCAAGCTATTTGTGTA
>SNQJ01S0048494.1:73275-87168 GCA_010110895.2 Picea sitchensis
ACAAAGCCACTCGGTTCATTAAGCGGATCCAACACATCCGCCAACAGGTTCAGGTTGTCCTACAGAAGTCCAATGACAAGTACAAACAACGCCATGATCAACATCAGGTGCCGCATAAGTTTCAGGTGGGTGACAAAGTTTGGTTGCACTTGCAAAAAGAATGCCTTACAAGGCCCCATCGGAAGCTTCGCCCACTCTGTTATGGGTCGTACACTATCACCAAGTCCATGGGGGATAATGGTTTTGAGCTCAACATTCCTCCTTTCCTTGGTCTGCACCTAGTGTTCAACGTGGATCTCCTTCGCCCTTATTTCCCACCATTATTGGACACCTCAGAAGTAGCAGAACAACTGATACCAAAAAAGATCAACCCTGATTGCCTACAACCGGAATCCAATGATAAGATCGTGGATAGAAAGATCAAGGGCACTCGACAACAAAGGATCCAACTTTATCGAGTCGTCAAAGCAGGGCAGCTCCTGCACCAAGGCAAGTGGCTCACCCGGGGCCAAATTCAACAGAAATTTCTTCATCTGATGGGGGACCTCAACGCAATGGAGACCATTTCTTCCTAAGGAGGGAGGATTGATCCAGATGGATAACGGTGGCCACCCACCTTTTCCAACTGGCTCAAAACAGTTTTCTGACAATTTTGGCAATTTACTATTTTTAGCAGTTTTAACTTCCGGGGCCATTTTGAGGGCCTAAATGAAGGTTTTTCAGGATAGATCTCCTCAATGATATCCAAAGGCATGATTGAGCCCCCAAAATGAATCTCCTCGATGATACCTTTCCAACGGGCTATCACACGCCTAAAACGGAGATCGTATGCAAAAATTACGACCCCGAGAAGTTGATGTACGAACTTACCCAAACGGAGCCCACATGACTTTTGGCACTTCATCTCCTAGGGTTAGGTTTTTGGATGTCTAGGGTTTTAGGAATTCTTTCTTATTGTAAAAAGGCCTTCAGAGCCTCATTGTAACCTTCTTCTTGCGAATGCGCGCTGTCGTCACATCTCTTCTCAGAGATAAGCCGCCACCATTCCAGTAAGCTTGTTTCCGCTGCATTTTACAGTTTCAGCTTATTTTCATTATTGAATAGAAAACCATTTTTACTGTATCTCTGTTATTTTTTGTTAAGCACCTGTTAATAATCTGTATTCATTTCGTTCTGCTCATAAAATCTGGATCATGGAATGTAGTATACCTTGGGAGGTAATATGGGGTACCTAGGGAGGTACCCAATGGGAATGTGGTTATATATTATTAGTGGAAGTCATTTAATATATGAGAATGTGATCATTCAATGTAAATTGGACTAGATCTACTATATTAATAAAGGCCCACTATGGTAGTTAGATGTAATAAATGTGATAAGGCTCTATGGAAGGTTCCTAGGAGATAAATAGAGCTATATAAAGAAGTGTAAGCAATGTAATGAAACATAATGAAGAATATTGTGAATGTATCAATCATTTATTAATGAGTGTTATCCTTCCTTAAGGATTAATATATGGTGTTACCCTACCTCAAGGGTTTTCACTATTTCTTGTGTTCAGTAATTTGTTGAATGGTTTGGATTATTCTTGTTGATATTTTGGGTTTATTTTGAGACGTATCTTCAAATATATTCAGGAACTTAACATGTTGAGGCATAGACATTGCTAAGGGGAAAAAATGTTGTTATTCCCTAATTAAACCTTCTCTAGGTCAAGAACCATGAACAACACCTAGAAACCATGACACAAGCCCTCTCTAGGGAGTCTTTGGCATCCAAGTTGAATATGGCTACCATTACAAGGCCTTGGGCATCATGGATGGATCTTGGGTCCTTAAACATTGTTGAGGGAGGGAAACAAGAGACTCTAACCCTAAACCTTGATTATTAGGCTCAAGTACCATAGATGAGTCCTCGAACCACCACATATGACCTATATATGGTATTAATTGCCTCCAAGTGGGGTATGTGCACCATGATTAGGTTAGTTGAGAACCAAGAATGAGTCTCAAGGTCTAACAAAGTTCAAGGGAGTATAACAATGGCTATGTGCCCTAAATGAAGCTTCTCAAGCTCAATCACCATAAAAAGCATCTTGGACCCACAAAACATGCCCTCTTTTGGGGATCTTTTGACAATGAGTGGTTACAAAGGGAAATTATGACATTTTCAATAAGGTTAATGGGACTTTGTGTCTTGGAAATGGTTAGGGAAGGATACCAATGGACATAGGCATTTAACAAAGCTTCTCAAGCTCAAGCATCATGAAAGTTGCATTGAAACACCACATATGACCTTTCTATGGGATCTTTGGCCTCTAAGTGCGATATGGATTTCATTAATTTGTTTTGGGACACAATCATGGGCATAGTGCCCTAGACCATGCTCAAAAAGGAAAACAATGGCCTTACAAAGGAAAACAAACCTTCCAAGCCTCAAGCATTATGAACAAGGCCTCCAACCATGGCACATGCCATCTATATGGGTTCTTTCACCTCCAATGTTATCCCAATGCAATTAGGTATTTTAATATAAAGGGGATGGGTTATAAAACTAACATTGAAAAATATGAAAAAATAGTGGTTCACAAGAACTAATTGTTATCTACAACTATGAAAAAGATTTCCAAGAAATTTCATCATTTAGGTACTAAAATAACATCTCAATGTGAACATATGCATTATATTTTAGAGAAAAAAACAACATACTACTGTTAGAAGAACATGATTTTTCATATGCAATTTTTCTATAAATAAAAGTCATATACTTCGAAAGTTAATTAGAATTCCTACTTTTCATATTTTTACACCATATTCTAATAAGTTAAACATGTACATCAAACAATTCCTCCTATTCAACATATTGTTGTTTTTTTAGATTTCCATTGCAACCAATATGTCATGAGAGAGAAGCATTAGCATGCACCAACCCTTCATTCATAATGGTTATAGAAAATATTCCCCAACATATTAGGGCAAAATGGGTAGCCACATGTCTTGTCACAAATGTGGATGTATGCAACATTTGTTATTAAAGGGGAGAGGTTGGGACCTATGTTGTTTAAGACTATTGTCTTGTAATAATGTATTTCATGTTGCAACTTGGCAATGTAGTACCTTGGTCAGTTGACAAAATGGTGGATGAAAAAATATGTTTTATTCTAAAGGTTAAAGGTATTAATTAATTAGAAGGTTTATCCCTCCCAAAGAACTACAATCACAACCTTAAGTTCGTCTCACAATTATTGTTCTTCAAAACCTAATTGGATTGCCTTGAAATCAATTTTAGATGTTCCTGAAGAAGGGGTAGTGCACTTTGCACCACTAGGTGATAATGAGTTCATAGGTTTTAACTAGAATGTCTTCATCAATTGTAAGGAATGTTGCATATTCTCTTCAATGGTAGCCTACAAACCACTTGTTAAACTTGATAGTGCCCCCTTAAATGTGATATTTAAAGAAGTGCAAAGGAAAATTGAAATCTATTTATGGAATGCAATGAAAGCACAACATAAATAATTGAAATACCCACCTATAAGTATTGTAGATTACTCTAATTTACAAATAATGATCGAAGGCCATAAAATCAACTCAAAAGTTCAAGAACAAATGCATCTTCTAACACTTGAGCAAAGTACCAACTTCGTTGAAAAGTTAAATGGTGAATCTTTCATCAGCTGAATGCACACTACACAATCGTAACATCCATGTTCCAACCCCACCAAATTTCTATTTGTATTATGTTTAAAAAGCTTCACCATTTGCAAGAACACAATATCACAAGAAGAACAATGGTATACCTAAAACAAGTTCAAAAATCACTGTAAAATAGAACTTTCCGTGGTCGAAAACACGGTTTGTTCATAAAAGCAATAATGATTAAACCTGTTCTCCATTGGATTTTTTTCTTAAGAGTTCTAACAAAGTTCTGCTCCCAACACTGAGGTACCGGTCTCGGACGTGACTAGTATCCACGACCGTGTAAGAGAAGTCTTGCTACTTTTCTCCTTGTCCATACTAGCCCTGCATAACGCTTATTATGTTACAATTGATAAGTTTATATAGCCCTTACTCAACTTGAGCCACTACCTCACATTTCATTGAACTATGGATGCAGATTATATGGATGACCCAGAGCTTCACATGTCCATTCCATTTCATTTTTACATCCAAACCAAAATTGGATAAGATGTGGAAAGGTCCCACCGAAACTAAGGGAATAAATTCCCACCGAAACTTGTCACTACTGTCTACCTCCTATCTGGGTCTGGAACTAGAATTAGCTTGAGTGGAAAGTAGGATTAGGTTGAATCATGGGGGCACTTCATGAATTAGGTAGAGCTCAAAGAAAGCTCATCTGTATCTGAAGTCTTTCCAATCCTACCCATTCCAAATGACAACACAATTGTCACGTTACAACAAACAATCACAAGCTTCTTAGACATTGTAATGCTTGCCATGATGGTCTGTAAAACATAACTCTCACACAACTCCATCACTAACAGGTTTTAACAGACTTCAAAGTGATTCGCAACTTTAACAGTTGGGCCATTGGTAGAGGCATCAAAACTCCCCAAACTCACCATTTCCCATACAGTAGATGGGATACTGTTTTCATTATTAAAGATATCCACTCACGGAAGAGAGTTTGACTCTCGGCAGCACTACTCATATAAATGAGAATATGAGTTGGCTCCATGGTGATCATGAAGTTGGTGTGGTAAATCAGACTTCACTGAGTTGGCTCCATGGTGGTCATGAAAATGGTATGGTTAGCCACACCAAACACATGATTTGACTGCTGTACTAAAATCATGCATATGGGATGTACAACAAGCTCTGTGGTTGTCACGAAAATGGCATCCTCAGCCTCACCGAACACGCGCCCTGACAATCCTGTGGTTGGCATCACTCAGTATGCAACTGTTACATTTAAAATATAAAAGTACATCAATAACTTTGACATTTTTCAAAAGCTCAGTAAGTCCTTAACTTGTATGCAACTGTTACATTCAGAATAGCTCGTAAGTTTTCCATACTTCCAAGTATTCCTAGAGTATTTTTGAGGTTTGATTTAACCCACTAAGTTTTGGACACGATTAAAAAAAAAAATTAATTTAATTAATATTGAGAAAAGGAATTCTTAGAAGTACAGGTAAACATAACTTTGTAAATGAGGGCAAGCAATATCCAGTCTGCTAAGCAACATTGAATGGTGTGCTGCATATTGATAGTCGTGAATGAGGAAAAAAAAACTAGTAGAAAACAAAAGCTCCTCCAAAGGTATGATTACATTTATACCATGCCATTGGATAAGTAAGTGATTGCTATCTATGGGGTAAAATAATTTTATGTTTACCTATTCGTAAACATATATATAAATTAGTATGGCCATTTGTTAAATAAAATAGATACTTAAAGTAAACAAGTGTTGCATGACAGCATAGTTATAAAGTAGATAAGTAAAGTAGACAAGTGTTACATGACAGCGTAGTCCCTGCCAAGATTGCCAAGGAAAAATCTCAATAGGAAAAGAAGAAACCAACTCCTCCTTGCAACAGGTTAATTATTTTATTAGAAAAGGTGGGCAAGATTGCCAAGGAAAAAGCCTAATAGGGAAGGAAGGAACTAGCTCCTTCTTGCAATGGGTTGATTATTTTATTAGAGAAGGTGAAAGGGCACTACAGAGCACCATGAAGGTCCCAAAGCATCCTTTAGGTGAAAGCAAGGGGCGTGAGAAGGACTTATGTGTCTTACTTTGCCTTTATGTTTTATGTTTTGTCTTGACTTTACCTTTGAAGAGAGCTTGCAATAATTTTGGTATTTATTATTATTAAATGTTTGATATGTTAAATAATGATAATAGATGAATTATGGTTTGAGACTTTGGAGATTATAATTTATTAACAGACTTCATCTCTAGATGAATTTGCATTCAGGAGTATGAATGTTTGATGTATAACTTATCATTATATCATATGAAGTATTTTGCATAATTTAGGAACTATTCATCATAGAATATATGTTAATATGATTTTTTATTGCAATAATTCTAGTATTTATTATTATTAAATGTTTGATTTATTAAACAAGTGTCATTGTGGTGGGATGTCCCTGTTTTGGTGCATTGATTTGAATTCATACATAAGTTTGAATTACAACATTACATGTTAGCATATTGAAGATGGGTATATGGTCCTAAAACTAGTATTGCAACTGAAGTGATGTGACATTACTTATCAAAATTACTTAAAATATATTCATAATAGTAATAAAAATTATACTAAAACCAACAAATGATGGTAGCCTTTGTTATAATATAAAGAAATAAATTTCTCTTAAATAAATGGTAAATCAATTATTATATATTCTATAAAATAAATAGTCAACAAAATTGAAAGGAGATGTGTTAATTGTGTTAAATAAAAAAATATGTCTATATTGGTCTGAGCTTGACATCAACTTCTGAAATTAAAATGTTGTGTTAAATTATTTATGAAAAATATAATAATTATGTAAAAAAATGATAAAATTAATTAATTTTAAGTGCCAACAAGTTAATGAATAACTACCATATAATTATTTCTTCATATTCTAAAATAAGACAGTATTTAATTTTTTTTTTCCAAAGAAAAAAGCGTAATTTTTATTCCTTGGGAGGGACAAAATTACATTTTGTAGGTGTTTCTAGAGCACTACACACTATGAAGGTGTGTGCTATAGCTAAAGATAAGTAGGCATTTGTGTGCCTTCTCTTCATGTCTATATCAGGGGAAACAAAATATAACAAAATCTCACCCATGAATGGGTGTATTGTTTTATGATCGTAAGAGTCTTTTATATACAAGAGGAGGTCACCACTGTTGTGGTTTATGTCTGTCTACTTATAAGAGAAATTTTTTAAGCCTTCAATGATGCCTTTATCTGTTGCTGAAAAAGTAAGTAAAAAAGTGATTGAACTGGTCAGTCTAATGTAGATCGTTTGAAGACTGTCTAATTTGTAACTTTGGTTCTAAACTTCAAAATTTTATTAGTTCTTGTTCTTCTATAAAAGGCCTGTGATACTAAGCATTTGTGTCTTCCCCCTTTTTTTTGTGATGTGCCAATGCCCTTGTGGGAGCTGCAATCCTTCTTTGGACAATTAGTCTACTATCTTGTTTATGTCCCTATATACATGTGAGATATCCACAACATAAAAAATGTCCAAAAGCCTGTAGATTTCCTCCAAAATAGGAATTAGCAAAATACTATGACAATTTTGTTTCTTATTTGTCCAATTTATTACATTCATAGAATCTCCAAAAAATTGTAAATGTTGTAATTCCTTTTCTATGACAAAAAGAAGTAGAAGCTTTAAGGACATCAATTCAGCAGAGATGTCGGTTCCCTTTCCCAGTCCCACTTTTAGGTGGAAAATGTGGTTTTCTGAGAGATGTAGAATAGCTCTTCCTCCACAAACAGAGTTATGAGTAGCTCCATCAAAAAAAGCCTAGGGTTTTGTGGTATCTATTATCTCTTGTTGTGTTGTCCTTAATGTTTTTGAAAATTTGATCTGGGGATAATGAGTAAGTATTGTGATACTTTGTGCTACTAGTAGTTCAGTGAGAGTGGTTTTTTCCTTGAAGATTTCTGAATTTATTGCTAGCCAGATTCCCCAACTTATTAGAAGAGGAAGTGCTTTGAAGGCTTTGTTTCCTGGGGTATTTGTCCATGTTTTCCAGGCGGATTCCATGGAGTCTCCTTCCCATAGGAAATTTTGTTTTAGACTAATTGATGTTTCAATCCAAACTTTTACTGTGAAGGGGCAGGTGAGGAGCAAATGTAGAGTGGTTTCATTTGCATTTTTGCAGAGTGCACATATTCTCGGGCCTTCTATTTGATGCTTATTCAAGTTTTCCCAAGTTGGGATTAGATTATTTAATGCTACCCACATGAAGATTTTTTCTTTTTGTGGGCATTTTTGCTTCCAAAGGCTTTTCCACCACCATTTGGGATTTTGTTGTAATGGGAGATTTAGTGCTATGCACCCTGCTTTCGGGGTGTAGAGGCATGTTGGATCTTTTTTCCAAACTAGTTCATCCTCCTTGTTAGTTAATCTGTTGTGGCTTATTTTGAGTGCAGCTATATAATTTGTCAAGGATTTTGCTTGAGGTCCAGTGAATCCGAGAAGATTTTCATTTTTCCATCCTTGGTTCCAAATAGTTTTAGTTGGGCGGTTGGCTAACTGAGAGAGATAGTAGATACCTTGTCTATGGAGTTGTTCAATAAGGTCCTCTGACAAGATGTGGGAGTTCCCACTTCCTGGCCAAGGATCAATCTCTATTCGTAAATGATTTCCTTTACCCGCCTTCCAAGCAAGATTGTCCCCAACCACTGAGAATGAAGAGGTCATTGCTTTCCAAATAATTGAGCCATTTGTTGAAGCTTTGAGTGGGCTTTTGATCCAATCTTCATTTGTATCTGGGGAAATATATTTTTGAGCTATTACAAGTGTCCACATGTTGGTGTCTGAGATGAGCCTCCAGTAGGATTTTGCTGCAAGGGCCTTTGAGAAAAGGAAAATGTTTTTGAGCCCCCATCCTCCTAAAGCTTTTGGCAAAGATATGTTGTCCCATTTTGACCAAGGTTGTGTATACTTTTGTCCCGAACCTGACCAGATGAAACGTGCACAAATTTTTCTAATTTTTTTTCTAAGACTCCTTTTGGTATCCAAGCTAGCAACATCCAATAAACTGGAATAGCTTCTAGAACTGATTTCATCAGTTTGAGTCTGCCTGCTCTTGATAACCATCTGAAGCTCCAATTGTTTAGTCTTTTTTCTATTTTTGCTAACAACCATTTCCAATCTTCTTTCTTGTAGCTGTTTGGTTTTAGTTGAAAGCCCATGTATTTTATTCCTTGCAAGATGTCTTGCATAGTGAAAGGAAAGAATCTTTGATATACTTCCTTTTCTTCTTCATCCAATTCTGATGTGGATATTGTAGATTTCTGTTCATTTCTTATCATACCTGTAGCTAAACTAAACAATACGAGGAGGTCTGCCAAAGTTTTAGCATCTCCATCTTTCCCATTACAGAAGATGAGGATATCATCCACAAATAAAAGGTGTGTGAGTTTCAGCCCTGATGATATTGAAATTCCTTGGAAGGTCCCTAATATGGTTGTTTCATCTAGGGCTTTACTAAGGCCTTCCACTATAAGAAGGAAGAGGAGGGGTGACAAAGGACATCCTTGTCTCAGTCCTCTTTCTGATTTGAAGAAAGGGGAGGTTTCCCCATTGATGAGTATTGCGAAAGAAACTGACGTGATGCATGCCATTATCCATTTTATAAAAGGGACTTGAAACCCTAGGTGGGTGAGCAGAAGGCGGATATAAGGCCAATTTACTTTGTCAAAAGCCTTTGAAAGGTTAATTTTCAGGATTGCTCCTTTTGATCTTATGGTCTTTAAGTTGTGGAGGCCTTCTTGTGCAACCCCTATTGCCTCATGAATTTTTCTTCCTTTAAGAAAACCAAATTGTTCCATTGAGATGATTTTTGAAAGTATAGGTTTTAACTTGCAGGCTATGGTTTTGGCAATAATCTTGTAAATACAGTTATAGAGGGAGATTGACCTGAAATCATCAAAAGTTTGAGGATCATTTACCTTTGGTATGAGGACTATAAAAGTGGAGTTGAAAGGCCCATGAATTCTACCATTTTTTCTTGATTCCTTGATTACCTTTAGCAGATCTTTGTTGAGTAGATCAAAGAATCCCCTGAAGAATTCAATTGTCCACACGTCTGGGCTTAGGATTTTATCCTTCTAGAAGCTTTGTAGAGTTTCTTTTAACTCATATTATGTGACTTCAACAAACAAATCTTGGTTCCCTTGGTCGTTTACAAAGTTTGGGAGGAATAAGGCCATCTTTATTATTTATGCAATGTTTGTGTTCCTGTCTTCTTTGTAGAGGGTCTGAAAGTGGTTTTTACCCTGGTTTGCTAGTTCGTCAAAAGTTTTGCAGGGTCTACCTTCCTGATCCTTTAGACTCCAAATTGTGTTTTCAGCTCTCCTTCCTTTTGCATAAGCTTGGAAGAATTTTGTGTTTTCATCCCCTTTTTCCAACCAAATAGCTCTAATTTTCAATCTCCAAGTATTCTCTTGTTCCGTGAGAAATATTCTTCTTCTTACTTCTAAAGTTTTTAAAGTTTCGTGAGCTTCAGCTGAGAGAAACATTGTCTCAGGGTCTTCTTGAAAGAGTTTGAGTTTTTCCTCTATTTTTTGTAATTCTTGTTCCTTTGAAATCTACTTTTTGTTTTCCCAGGGAATGACCAATTTTGTTAGAAATTTGAGATTTGACACAAATTGGATACCCGTAGGCGTTTCCTCAGTGTATCTTAGGGAGGTATAGCTTGTCCTAATTAGTTGTTGGAAGCTTTCATCATTTATCACAGAGGGATTGAATTTGAAAGGAGCTGTCGATTTTATGGGAGTTCCTTCCATTTCAAGCCATACAGGTGAGTGATCTGATTCCCCTTCGCTTCCTATCCATTGACAAAATTGAAGAGGGAGCATTGTAATGGGCTCATAGATCAAGAAACGATATAATCTTTTTGCAACTCTAGCTTCTCCTGTCCTCATGTTCCTCTAGGTGAGTAGTATTTTTAATGGAGCCACATCAATAAGACCATTTGAGGCCATCAGATGGCTGAAAAACCTTGCTTGGTTGTCTAGGTGGGTTGTTGGTCCCCAACTTTCTGCTTCCCCCAAAGAGAAGTTCAGGTCACCCCCCAAGATTAGTAGTTCGGAATTTAATAGTTCTTTGGAAAACAAGTTAACCCATAAAATGTTTTGATCTGTATGTGGCCCATAGATGTTTATTATTCTGAACTCCTTTCCAATTCCTTCCAATAGGAAATCCCCTCCTAAAACAAAGTCCATTGCCCAAGAGTTTAGGAGTTTTAATCTTCGATATCGTCATCTGATAACTAGGCCCCCCGATATGCCTTTGGGACTTTGACCCACGAAGGCCCATCCTGGGAGGAGAGTAGAGAGCATTTTTGTTGCCACTTCTTCATCTGAGAGAGTTTCTTGAAGAAAAATTATGTCTTGTTGGTTTGTGAGTAACAACCTTTTTATTGCGATTTTTTTGGGGGAACTTGCCAAACCCCTGTAATTGTAAGTGAGGAGCTTCATGTAAGAACCCTATCGAGGTTTTTCGCTGCTCTAAGAACCCCAATAATTGGTTTTTGTCAGGCGGATGCAATATCAACCAAAGCTCTGAATTGAGCCTTGAATAGGTGGGAATTCCTTCCACGCCCCTTCTTTGTTTTCTGGATCTCAGGGTTTGGTCCCAGTCCCTTGTGTTCAATGTTTGGTATGGATAAAATCCTTTTACGAAGTTGGTATCTGATGACGGAGTCTTTTGATTATTCAGAGGAGGAATCATAAGAAGGAGGGTTGGGGAGAGTGCCAATCTCTAAGTCTTGTGAGTGGTCAGAGGGAAAAACGGGCGGAGAGGGAAAGGGCAGAGGAGAGTGTGGGGGAGAAAGGTTTTGGAAGTTGGAGGGAGGAGGGATCGGGGGGAGGAAGACCTCCATTCAAAATCGTAAATCTAAAATCCTTAAAAAAAAACAAATGTTGAGCGGGAAATAGTAATATGCATACCCAGAAGACTGTCGACTAGAAATTGAGGGATGGCCTCTGAGCCTTCTTTTGAAGCCGATATCTCTCTTTCGACTGGGACTAGATCCAACCCATCTCCTTCTTGCATGGGTGGAACCTCCACTTCTTCAGCCCTCGACATTGCTTGTTCGCTTGTATTTCCTCCTATAGAGGATTTCATAGAGGGCGTGTTGGTATCTTTGGAGAGTGGAATCTTGTTTCTTCTTCTGCTTTCTACATTGGGACGAGGTTTTATGTGTCCTTTCGAGCTATATTTTCAATCCTTGATGATGTGTCCATATTCATGGCACCTCCTGCAGCGGAAAGGGATTCCTTCAGAGTCTAGAATTTTCACCTTGGTTCTTTTCAAGTCTGTTAAGTTTAGGTATTCCTTTAAACTTCTCTTATGTTTAGTAGAAGTAAGATCCTTACTACCACCATCTCCCCTGAATCTAGAAAGACCATATTTGCAGTTAAGAATTCATAGGTGATTCTCGATGTCTTGGAAGCACTTTTCGTTCCAGAGGTGAGGGGGAAGTCTCGGTAAATAGACCCAAATGGGAATGGAGTCCAAACGTTTATTATCCGTGTCAAAAGTGGGGTTCCTGAGTTTCAGAAGTACAGGGGAGGAGTCTATGAACCAACTTTTTTGGAGGATTGAAAAAGCATGAGATTTTTCTGAGAAAGTGAGCATAAACCAACCTCTATATAGTTGGTTGATATTTGGTGGTGGATTGTAGATTTGATTCCAAGTTGACGTCGCCCAGGATTTTAGCGATTTTTAGCTAAATTGACGGCCATATGCTTTCCCAACGAGGGTTTTTTCTGCCATTTCTACAACTCCTGAAAGGGTTAAGTCATCACCCAGGGTGAAGTCAATATTTGTGGTTGAGGACCCTACACATTTTTTGTGTTTCCTGTGTCTTGCCTCATCGTCTCCCTTACTTAGACAAGTTTGTTGATTATGAGCAACATTTGTTGTCTCCCCCCCGAAGACTGAGACCCACTTGCTAGATTTTGTTGGCCAAAGATTTGTTGAAATAAACCCTTCTTCCACCATTAGAGTGTGGTCCTAAAAATAAAATTGTTCCTCGAAAGGAAAGAGGTGGTTCGGAGTCGAGCCTTGTTCTACTGGAAACTAGTCTGTGATTGTCTGGGCAAGAGGGAGTGATCTTAAGCCTTGAAGGGGTGGAGAGAAAAAACTTTGTTCGAGAGGGGGTGGGGACAGAAAACTAGGTATCGCAGGGTTGGGTAAATACCAGGAAAGATTTGTAGGGGAGGAGGAGTAAGGGAGACTGCAGTGTAAAGGGGAGGGAAAGCCTTGGATAGGGAAGGAGGACAGGAGCAGGGGATCTGGGAAGGTGGTGATGGTCACGGTTTTTGGTGAGACGACCCCAAAATTTTCGGCACCACCTAGCCAAGAGAGGTCTTCGACTGCCTGGCCCTAAAAATTCCCGGAGATTCCTAAGAGCTATGAGAAAAAGTCCTCCTGTGAAGCTGGCGGTGAAACCCCACCCAAATGATCTGAGAAATTATGGTCTAGATTGTCAGCTGTCACTAGCCAAGGTAGCGGTTCTCTAGGCTCGGGTGAGTAGTCCACCACGTCATCATAACCGGCCATGGTGGCTTGGTAAGTTGAGAAAAGAGAACCCAAGAGAAGGCCTTTGTTCAGTCCGTCACAAGAGGTTTATGTTATTCAAGGAGCTTTGTGGTAAGCCCATATGTTTAAACCTTTGGTTAAAACTGACTGCTATGGAGTAGGTCGGAGAAGAGACAAGTTCTTTTCCAAAGGTACGGGCCTCAGGAGGAGTGTTGATCGCAGAGTTCTCCAAGTCAGCAGGGAAAAGGAGCTAGGGTGGCGGGAGGCTCGTGACCATAGTAGGCGGCCTATGGGCCTCTGGGGATAGTTGACCGCAGAGCTCCATCTCTATTCCCTGGATGGTATTTAACATTAATTGTATTATATTTTATTAATATTCATCCTCACTTAGTCTATTTTGTGTAAATACGATCATATTTTAGAATACAAGGAAATAATTGTATGATTGTGTCAAAGAGTTAAAAAATTAACAACANCTCGTGACCATAGTAGGCGGCCTATGGGCCTCTGGGGATAGTTGACCGCAGAGCTCCATCTCTATTCCCTGGATGGTATTTAACATTAATTGTATTATATTTTATTAATATTCATCCTCACTTAGTCTATTTTGTGTAAATACCATCATATTTTAGAATACAAGGAAATAATTGT
>SNQJ01S0048495.1:3488-51145 GCA_010110895.2 Picea sitchensis
AGAGACCATAATATTTTTAGTTTCCAAGCACAACGATGACTGCAGTGATTTATTAGAATCAAATCTCCATATATTGTAAACAAGTTTTACCATTGACATCACGAATTCAAATCTCTAGATTGAACATAGATTTATAAAACACACGAAGATATAAGAATTTAACTTAGGATTAATTAATATCTAGGTAAATGCAATTTACAACGAATGGAGGAAATTCGAAGTTCTGGGCTGCAATTAAATTCGGCAACGTTCATAACAAATTTATTTTTAAAGCGATTTTAAAATTCTATTACACAAATTTACAACGATTTGTCTCATGGTTTAAATTTACTGTGACTTGGTCGTGGGGGCATAGCCCTATTTCCAAGCTATTGGTGTGCCCACAGCTTGGCCACAGGGCTAGGCCCCCGCGGCCAAGCCGTTGGCGTTCCCACGTCTTGGCCACACGGCTAGGCCCCCGCGGCCAAGACACAGTCCACTGGACTATGACTTGGCCATAGGAGGATAACCCTGTGACCAAGCCATTGGCGTGCCCACGGCTTGGCCACANAAATGAAAATACACAGATTAAAATTACATACACAGATTACATTTACGTACAGAAATTAAAATTTCAAAGATTAACATACACAGATTAAAATTAACATTAATAAAATTAATTTACATTTACTAACCTGCAACTCGACCCGCCGAATGCCCGCCAACGCTCACCTGAAGCTCGGCCCACCAACACCGAATGCCCGACAGCCCGCTGGAGCACCCATTGGAACGCCCGCCCGCAGGAACGCTCACAAACACTCCCAAGTGATAATGCTCGCAGGAATGCTCACAAACACTCCCAAACAGTAACACTCACAACACGCCAAAAGGTAAAAAAACATTTGAACATTGATGTGTGGTTGATATATAAACCTTCTTTCGGCCGAAAGATGTTTCGGCTGAAAGAATATTGCCGGATGGAAAAAATTTGTCCGACTAAATATTTACACACAAATCGAGGATACCGTCACTGTACCGTTCAATTTGACATTCCGCCTTTCGGCTGAAAAAAGTATCTTTCGGCCGAAAAATACTATTAGTTCAGCTGAAAAAATGTTTTTCATAATTTTGGAGACCAGATTGTCACAAAAGTGTTACCCACCTCCGTGATTTCACCCTAGGACACTATCACTTAGGCACCCCATGTTGCCTAGTGACTTCTTTCATATATATTTTTTCAATATTGGTTTCTTTATGAGTTACTTTTACTATAATGAAATGTGTAGATTTTGTCATCTTTTCCACTACCAGCATAATGGAATCATGTTGTTCTGGGAAACTTGGTAATAAAATCAATATTTACCACTTCCCATTTCCATTAAGGAATTGACAATGGTTGTAGCAACCTTTATGGGTGTCTATGCTCATCCTTTACCTTTTAGCATTCCATGCATCTAGCTAAATAATCTACTACATTCGTCTTCATACCAGGCCAAAAATATTTCCCTCTTATAGTTGTGATGGTATTCTGGTATCTTGGATGTATAGTGTATGGCACATCATGCATCTCTCTTAAAATTGAGTTCCTCAATTCAAAAGAATTGATAACATAAACTCTATTTCTAAACAAGAGGATTCCATCCTCCTGTAGTTGGTAGTTTTTATATTTTTGTTGTGGGCTATCCTACTACAAGATTTCCTTGACCTGCACACAATGTGGTTATGTTGTTACAACCTATAAAATTATGCTCTTTGACCTATGTTATGCATGCTAATGGCTATAGTGTTCATTTCATGCACTCTTTTGTTGAGTGCAGATCAACTACTCGATTTTATTTTCCTTTGAATTGTTTGATGTCAAGATCGAATTCATTGAAAAACTCCAACCATCTTGTTTTCATAGAATTTAATGTTGGTTGGTCAAACAGTTGTTTCAAACCACTGTGGTCTATCCTTAGCTCAAACCTTTTTCCCACAAGATAATTTCTCCACATTTTTAAGGAATGTATTATGGATGCCAATTCCAATTCTTGTGTGGCATAATTTATCTCATGTTATTTTAACTTCATGGACTCATAATAGATTATGTGTCCATTTTGTGTAAGGAATCCATCGATCTCTCTTTTGCATGCATATGTGCACACAATAAAATCTTCATCCAGATATGCAACCTTTAACACATGTGCATTGGTTAATAATTCATTCAAGTGATGAAAACTTCTTTCACACTTGATGCTCCATTAAAAATTTACCCCTTTCCTTTGTAGAGAATTTATTGGGTACCCAATCTTGAAGAAACCTGCAATGTATCTCTTATAATAGCCAACTAAACCCATAAAATATCTAACTTCAGAAATATTTGTAGGTGTTGACCAATTCTTGATTGCTTCCACTTTCTCTAGATCCATTACAATGTCATCCTCTAAAACAATGTGGCCCAAGTATTGCATTTGTCTTCAGTAAAAAGAGCACTTGTTAAACTTGGAATATAACCGATGCTCTCCTAAAACTTGAAGAACCATTCTCAAATGTTGTTCATGCTCCTCCTCTATTTTAGAGTAGATGAGAATAGCATCCAAGAAATCAATGAAAAACTTGTCCATGTAATCCCTTAGCACTCCATTCATTAAACACATAAATGCAGTTGGTGTAATTGTTAACCCAAAAGGCACCACTACACATTCATAGTTCCC
Organism: Picea sitchensis; assembly: GCA_010110895.2. NCBI lineage: Eukaryota > Viridiplantae > Streptophyta > Pinopsida > Pinales > Pinaceae > Picea > Picea sitchensis. The sequence goes on from SNQJ01S0048495.1 coordinate 6,161, forward strand.
ATACCTTGTCCTAAAGGTTATCTTTCCCCTTTCAACTGGTCAAAGAGATCATCATTTTTTAGCAAGGGATACTCATTCTTCATTATGACTTTTTTTAGTTGTCTGAAGTCAATGCATAAACTCAGATTCCCATCCATGTTCTTCAAAACAATCATCGGGTCACCCCAAGGAGAAATATTTGGGCATATGTACCCCTTCCTCAACAATTCCTCTAGCTACTTCTGGAACTCTTTTAGTTATGGTGTGCTCATTTTGTAGGGAGATTTGGACACTGGGGTAGCCACATGCACTAAGTAAATAAATAAACCAATGTCCCTCTTTGGTGGTAAACCTAGAATCTCCCTAAAAACATATTCATATTGTTTCAGAACTAGATAGTCCTAAATATTTGGCTCCTTATTATTGGTTGGCTCTTCCATATGTGTTGCATATACTTGGCACCCTTTTTTGAAACTTCTCTTCAGCTGCAGTGCTAAAATTTCTCTGACAATTATGGGTCTTGGAATACCTTGAGCGGTCCTTGAGTTTCTTTCCTCATAAAGACATGTGAGAGCCTTATTGTAACAATATAGGACAACATTATGCTTTTCCAACCAATCCATACCAATAAGGATGAGTGGTATGATGTTCAAATCTTCCTTAGTGCTGACCCCATTCAATTTCATTAGGAATTCTATGAAAATATCACTAATTCTCCTCTTGGTGCCAGTAGCTAAATGAGCTAACCAATACTTTTGATGCTTACATTTCTTCAATTTAGTAATTTAAACCAACTTTGGATCTACATAGCTATGACTAGCTTGAGAATCAATAAAAATAGCTATGGGATGATTGTCAATCATACCTTCTATCTCAATCATGTGAGATCGGTAGTCTTCTTGTCTATTGTCCAAGGATGCATAAATATTTGACATGCTCTTACCCACATCATCCATTGTAACATATTCATCAATGTTGTGCACAATCCTCATATTCTCTCCTTTGTGAGGAAAATATTTATATATCTAGTCTCCATCACATCCTCAACACCTCATGGGATGTTGCCTTGTCCTTTTTCCCATTGCATCAGTCGCTTTGAATTGAATTTTAGTTGGTTTCCCTTACTGATATGCTTGAGATTTATTCTTGAAAAAAGGTGTCTTGAATCCTCTCTTCCTTTGATCCATCTCACTTCTCTTTTTTAACAACTTTCCAACAACTATTATTTTTCTCAATTATGTGCTCAGAGAAAGAAATTATTCCCTTTTAAAGTTCTTGGTAATTTTCTTGTGACGACGTCATCATGTCTACATGGCCTCCACTTGTATCTACTTCATACATACCATTTGATGTCATCACCCCACTGACATCAACATGTATCCATATGGAACCTTCGACTAATGTGGACCTTCTCTACACATCAGACACAGGCCTTCAAGATTTCCATCTCGCAACACTATTGAAAACACCTTTGCGGGGAATCTCCTTTAGAGTGAAAAATAAAATTTTTATTGATTTCCCCATATCCTAAAGCCCACAATACTATTGGTATCCCTCCATTGGGCTTCGGCCATCAAGATGCCAAAGTTAACACTTTCCCAATGTTTTCCCGAAGCCCATGGCCTACAAGGATATTAGGCTTGCACCATCAAGATTTCCCATCGGTTTGGCACTTTACATATATGCAAATTCTCCCATGTCATGTATCCCTGAACATTATCGATCTCACTCCATCGGAAAAACTCCACTGGACAAGACACTTACCAAGTCATGTTTTTCTCCTGAAATCCACAGCACCACTCCCGTAGGCTATCGGGTCCTCAAATATTCTTCTCTATAGGTTACTAGAACATAAAGCCACAATATTTTTAGACCCACCTGCTAAGATGAACTCCATCGAAAGGTCAAAATAATGTTTTTCAATGGATTTTCTTAATTATGTAGCCCACAAGACTATCAAGTGCTTGTTGTCAATATTTTATCATTGGGGTGCATATTATCGTGCTACATGATCTTCCTAGAGTCCGCAACCCACAACACCTTAGGGAAACCCACTTCTCGCAACATTGTCGAGCCGACCCTCCCTTCCATCTATTGGTCCTAAGGTTTGCACCTGACTGCTAAAGGAAAATCTAGGCCACCTCAGTTGTTGGAATGATTGGTTTTTTATAAGTTTGGTTTATTTGTTTTGATGGTCAGTACATGGATGGGCTTCAAAGGCATGGGTCTAGTTGGATAGTTCCAAAATATTCACCACAAGGTTTCCCTTAGCCAATGGCATGAATTATGGTGTAGAAGATAAAGATATAAAAGTAGGATAGAAAACATTGACAAACATACAATTTGTAGCTTGCAGCTATAAATTTTGGATCTAACACATTGCATTAAATATAAAACAATACTTGGAATACATTTCTCAACATGTTGTAAGCACATTAGCTGAAAGAGAAAGAATATTTGTTTTGCAAAACATTCAACATGCATCCAAATAAGAATAAAAGAGAAGCAAGATTGAGAAATACAGTCTCTTCACCAGAAATTATATTCATTGAGTAGAAAACTTTGCCGATCATACACTTCATAAGCCTAGTCTATATCATGATATCTTGATACACCCAAAACAAAACAAAAATGAACCCTTTTACATTCTCATATTCCCCTATTTATCCATCAAAGGGATTTGAATACCCATCTCGGATCCTAAATCCTAGGGTTAATCTCTTCATTACATTCAGATCTGTAGGTCTTCAACTTTACCATTCAGTTATGATTACTATTCAAGAACACTTCTTTACATTGAGTCAAGTAAAGTTTAGATGCTAATTTGTAGGGATAATTTCTATTTTCTGAGCCCACAACTTTGACTTAGCAAAACATTGTTTTTATCAAAAAGAAATTGCATTACAACTCTCTATGATATCTCGAACTAAAACAAAATATTCTCTAGATGAAACTAGATTTATTATTGATAAAAAAAAGTGTAGGAGTTGCACAACAAAATTTTTCAAAGGTTGGAATTTTTTATTGACCTCGCATGGATCCACATGTATGACACTAACTGGAAAAAGACCTTCAACACTAGAGAAAAACTTACACAGGCTTCATATTTCCTTGCTTGTTGAAAACAACAAACTTAGATGATTTCCTTTAGGAACATGCAGATCTTTTGGTGTATTTTTTGCAATTTCGAATGTTGCATCTCCAGTGTTTGGTTTTGTTGTTGTAGCTCTTGAATTTGTTGCCTCATGCTATCATTTTGTTTTTAGGGTTTCCACTTGTTGCTTACCATCCTCCATTTCCTTGTTACCTTCAACTTTAGGCTTGATCTATGCTCTGAATCTGTTCCCATTTTTAAGTTCATGCTCTTCCTCAGCAATAGGATTATTGAGATCAATGGAGAGCTTAGTTTTCCTAGGTCTCATCTCATACCTAGGCTTCTTCTTGGGTTTGTCTTCAATGTTGTCTTTCATAGGCTCATGTATCCTCATAATTTCTATCCCTGCCTCTGGTTTGGTCTCTTCTAAAACCTACTTTGGGAAATGTTAATTTTCTAGACCAATATCTTCTAAATCTTGCTCTAGGTCTGGACCTGTGTCCTCTAAATCTTGCTCTGGGTCTGGACCTGCGGTGTACTCTATTTCCAAATCATAAGGTTTAATACTTGAGCTTTGTCCCTTGTTGCACTTTTTCTTGGTCTTGCCTATTGGAATTTCCTTCAAAGTGTGGATGGCCATTTCTTCCATGTTGGTAAACCTAGAGGGCTCTTCATCAATGTCTTTATCTTCTATTACAATTGGCTTCTGCTCCTTGAGGGATGGGTCGAACAAGGATTTGGAATTTATCCTCAGCTGGTTGGTTAACCTGGTCTTCTAATTTGGTTTACTTGGAATTTATGGGACCTACTTCCCCTTTTTCTTTCTACCTCGTTTTTCCTCAGGAGGCTCTTCAATATGTGTGTCAGATGGCACAAATTTAATTGTGGCTTCTTCAAGACTAATCTTCTTATTCTTTTGTTGTTTTCTTGGTTTCAATTTAGGATTTTTTTCTACCTACATACCCGTGGGAACATGTTCGTCTTCAAGTTGCTTAGGTGATGGTCAAACTGCTGGAAAAACCTATTTTTTACCCTTTTTGACATAAACTGTATCATCTTCTTTGTTCCTTTGTTTGATTGTGGATAACCTTAATTGCCTATGAGGTATTTCTTCTTTTTATCGACTGATGGATCTTCCTTTGATAGATCGGGCCCTTGTTTTTGCAGGTACATTTTGTTCTTTGGAATACATAATGGGTTTTTATTAACTTCCAGGCTCTATGGAAACCCTAGCTGCCGGGGGAACTTCAATTTCTTGTTCTGATGGTTGTTATGCGTTTGGCTCTTCATCTTGTAACCCTAGAGATATTAGAAGTTATTCCCAAGACATCCCCAATTCACTAGGAGCATAAAGAACTAGTATTTTTATAAATCCCTGATGGTAGAGGCTCCCGTGAGAACTTTGTGGATATTTTTGGACTCGTTTGGCCATCTTGGTAAGTCTTTTCAGAAGGTAGAATGGGAGATTCATATCCCTATCACCATCAAAATGCATGAGAAATATGAGATGATATCAATGGAAAATCGATAAACCTACCTTCTCCAGTGATGTACCTCTTTATTGTTGACATGATGCCTCTCCATTCTTCTCTCAACCATTTGATCGAGATGCCTTGACTCCAGTCTGGGATTTGATGCTCTTTTACTAGGAACCGACTGCACATCTCAGCTGATAAATTCCCTTTCTTGAACCACCTCTCGCCACTAATAGGGAGAGCACATGCTCCAAAAATAAAATGCTTTGTTACGTGGATGATTACATCCCCAATTTGTGTCTCGTATCCATCAAAGTTCTGTGAAAAAATTAGAGCGATTTATGTATGGTGTCCATTGAATGCACAAATGAAATCGTACCACTTTCCCTTGATGAATATATCCCTGACCTCTGGTATGGCCTCGAACAAATTGAGACCTATTGGCTCTGCCCTGTTTAGCTACCAACGATCTCATGGTGGTATCATCATTCACTAGTTTCCCTCTATTGGAAATGGTGGCCAAGACCATGCGCCACTTAGGGTTCACTCAATATCTGCAATGAAAACTGTACAGGGAAACAATGTGCACGATTTCGAGGGTAGTATGAACACATGAGCATGATTTGGTTGTCAATGGACTTTTAATCAAACTTTAAAATATGTTTAAGTCATGAAAACTCATAAAAATAGAGTATGATTGTTGATTGCAAGAATGTTGGCATTCTTACAATCAACACTTTTACACCTGTAGGCCTAGGTTAACTCTTTTGTGATCCATCAGTGATATAAAACATGGTGATAGGACTTGTCCAAACTCAAATAACGACATGAATCAACCTTAGAAAAAGAAAAGAAACTAACATTAAGCAAAGAAGGGATGTCATAAAACAAAATGACTTAACACATAGTGAATAAGAAAGAAAACTAAGATCTAGGTAGATGGATGAATATGTTGGTTTGATGAGTAGAAGGAAGAGGTGCAGACCTAGGAACTAACACCATAGATCTCCAATGGATGGTCACGATCTAATCTCCTCTCCTAATGAATGGTCAATATTCATGCTTGGTTTCTTTCAACCTATACCTTTACCATTAGCAATTGTGGGTCCCATCTGTACCTAACTGCCACATGGAAATCCTCTAATTTTCTTACCCTTGATGACATGTCTCCTAACATGGCATGTTGACCCAACAAGATGATGTGGCACTTAAGACAATATATACTGACATGGAATCTGACATAGCATGTTGATGTGGCATTCTCTTCTACATTTGACATTCCTTGGGACAACATTATTGTCTGATGGATTGGATGATCAACAATCATGCCAACCAACGACCCATATCTCCTTGGATTCACAACTCCGTGACCTTTACCATCACTACATGACTCCAACTGATCTGACGATTGAGATATATTCAATCTGATGGCCCTTTTCCATTTTGACCTCAAAGATGCTTGATGGCTACCTTGATTGGACAATCGCCTTTGGAAACACAATATCACCACCGAGATTTCTGAACGAATTCTTCTGAGATTTCCTTTCTAAAGGATCTAAGGACTGAAAAATCTTGGATATAATGGTCTAGATTCATTTCATGCTCAAACATGCATGATCTTTAGTCAGTTGGAATTCCTGAAATTAGAATCCTTATAGGCGTGTAGGCTCGTGCCTGTGGGCTCCTCCCATCAGAATGACATGTTTTCATGCCTCGAATTCTCTTACAACCTGAATTTTGATAAACAACCATGATTTACTCCCGATGAAATGGATGGTTCTCGTCCTTGTGGCCTCACGCTCGCAGGTTGACGACTTGGCTTATCCACTGTACTTTCTGAAACTCACAGCCCACAACATTTTTAGGAAAATCACTTCCCACGAGTGGTATTTTGATAGATCTCATGGATGAAACCATCAATCTCTTAGATCAAACTGTCCAAATCTCTATGGGTTTGAAACTACATGTCCACTAGACCTGCCATTTTTTCGCCCTGGACTATCATCCTGCTACCGTGTCATACCAAATCACTATCACATGGCCCCATGTCACTGTGATGTCACTAAACCCCATGGTTCCATATTCAAATTATGACTTTCTCCCTTAGACTGTACATAGATCTACCCGATTTCATTGGTTCAACAACTTGCTAGAAAACCAAACCTTGGTACTTTTCCTGAACTTCGCCATGAAGGGGTTTGTACATTCCCTTCATGTGCATTATCTTTGTCCCATACAACCTAAGTGGTGTAAATATTGGCTTTGATACCAATCAGTAATGGACCTAGACAACCCATATGGGTGCATCATTGTAAAAACACTCTGATATCACTTTTTTGACACATTGTAACTCACAAAGAACTCTCTCTGTGGTGTGCTAAACTTTCTACTATGATACCAAAATAAATAGAAATGCAGTGAAACATGCCTACCCATCATGGATCTATAGCATTTTTTAAAATAGAATAGAAAATAAGAAACAACTCATAATAACATCTAGACAATGTATTGAACCCAAAATTCTCATGCACAACAAATAATATATAAATAGGAAAGTAACACAGAGAATAACATTTATCTTTAAGCAAAAAAATGCAACCCACTATAGGGGACGAACCTTCCTCCCAACCATATATTTGTTTCTCTAGATCTCGGTAGCATATCACCCCCGAGTTGGGGCCATGTGTCCACAAAAGAGGGTGTCCTTCACAGTCCAAACACTTCCCAAGGAATCTAGTCTTCATATAGCTATCCCAATACACCGGGATCTATTCCCTGTGACTCACGTAAGAAAGGAAGGAAATCCTCTCTCTCTCTCTCTCTCTCTCTCTCTGAGAGTTCAATCTGTAGGCCTAACAAATTGTTTCTTAAACTCTCGTGACTCGTGCTCATGCGCTTCTCCCAATCACTATCTATGCTCAACTATGTAAGCTCATTGTTGCTCCCAATGCATCATCTCATACCATGCTCAGACTTCTCTCTTCCTTCCAACTCGTTCGATTTATAGCCTAATTGACTCCCTGTTGTGTTTTTCCATACGAGTTCCTATTTTCCTTTCTTTCTTGACTCACACTCCTCCCAAGAAAGATTGTACTCGACCCCATGCTCACAATAACTTCTTGAAGTTCCTTCTCACACCCACCCCTCTTACAAACATTCAATGACTGGTTTTGGAAACAGTCCAAAGGAAAGATAGAAGGTTCACAGCACAAGGTAAAAATCTAGACAATGTGGGTTGAGATTAATACCCATGAATGTCCCCCTTTTGGACCCCTTGAACCCTTCCCCCTATTTTGGATAGTTAGGCCCCCATTAATCTGTATGTGCCCACATGCAGTAGCCTTATCTTTATATATCATCATAATTTACAATTTTACATTTTACATCGCTTGGCTTGTGGCCACATATCTTTTTCAAATATATACATCACTAAGATGGGGGTAAAACAAGTATGTTATAGAGATAGACTTAAATGAGGTGTTCGAGAGAAGGTTATAACATTTTTTAAATAAAACTCTCATGTTCTACCAATTGAGAAGCATTTTGTATGTCAATGAGTATCTCAAGGCATGTTTGAAACTCATGCAAAACATATATTAGGAATTGCTCAAGCCAACTTGTTCAAAACTTTTGAGAAAAGAAATACCCAAGTTTAAACTGCAATTAGCACATTTGACAAGTTGAACCCTTGGTACATCAGATCAAACACTATTTGTAATACATGTTGTTGTCATTACCATGTGGACTTTGAATTTTATTATGAGACATTCCAATATTTTTTGGAAAGTCACTTTCTAGGTGACACTCCTCTTCAATTTTTTCATGATTTTACTTCCTTCATACTATGCAATGGAAGAATTAGAGATGTTTTTTTACAACAACAAAAAAAAATTGTGTTCGAGGGAAAAATGTGATGATTGTTGTATTTTGTTACTCTTTTGTAAAAAAAAAATCCTATTAACCCTTCCAACCTTGAACTGACAAATACCATGGTGAAGTGGAAGATATGTGAATATGTTTTTTTGATAAGATATGCATCTTCAAGAAGAATCAATGCATGTGGTTGGAGATGATGAATTCATCACTCGAGCAACAACTTCAAGATTTCAAAAGCTCAGGTAGGAGTACAATAGGAGTGTAAGACTCACTACCCTGAGATCTTCGACATGTTGTCGGGGAAATACTAGAGGATCTCGACAACTAGGCGTAGAACTTCATTGATTTTGAATCCGAACTTGACTAGACTCTCGGGATGGATGACTCATGATAGTCAAGAGATAAACTATAGGATGGTTGACTCAGGTTGGATAAAACTTCCCTTGGAAAAAGCACGACAAAAAGATGAGACTTAGGAAGCGTAATATTGACATAAGTATGTGGTATAGGAGGCACCATAAACTCTCCATATGTTTGGAAGAGTAGCCAAATGGAGGAGGACACAACTCTATGTAACGAGAACAACTTCCTATGGCTATACTAGATCCCATTTTTTGGAAAACAAACAGAAGGATGTGCTTTGTCCAAGGGAGACTTATCTTGCGGCCAAAAAAAAGAATGTATATCATGTCCCCTCTTTTTGGAATTTTTTTTTTTTTCTTTTCAAATTTTTAATGAGCTTGAAAAAGAATAAAATAATGTTATGTTACAAAGGAGGAATGAGTGTCGTGGAAAGAAAACTAGTTCCAAGCACATGGAACATACAAATGCTTAGTGCAAGGAGACATGTGCAAGATAAGGAAACTCGGGAAAATTCTTCCATGGGTCAAGGCATCAGATCGTGAAGGAAAAAGTTCTACTAGGCTTGCATTTAAGGAATGCTTTGAAGGTTCAGTGAATAGAAACATTAAGCCGACATTAGGCCAAAGACGCAAGGATGAGACATGTGATTTGATTAAGTATGACACAACATGAATCATTCCATGTGAAGTTTTACGATCCCAGAGAAGGTAAGCTCAGTGGTTTTTCATGTTTAGAGAGTCTGAAAAAACACTAAATGATGACTCCAGAGTGTTTTTTTTTCGTAATTAGTCCAGTCGGTTCGAAAAAAGGTTAAAATTATACCGAAAATACGTCTCTTAAATACCATTTTAACAAGTGTGACTGAGACAAGATCACTTGGCTATCTTTTCAATTTTAAGGATTTTGAAAAGAGCTTAACTATGGACTCACAACCTTTTTCTAAATTTAGTCTCCTTAGCCCAAAAAAGTATAAAATATAACTTAGGAGAACTCTCCCGACGAGACATGTCTCCTGAGGTGTACCTTTTTCCAGGATAACCTATTGGCTAGAAAAAGGGTTAAACTTATGCCAAATAGATATTCCTTCTGGACCAATTAACGAGTGTGAAAGGAATAAGGTCACTCGACAATATTTTCATATTTAGGGAGTCTGAAAAGAGCTTAACTATGGACTTCAAGGGGGTTCCTTTTTCCTAAGTAATCTCCAAGGCCCAAAAAAGAGATAAACCTAAACCAAGGAGAATGGCCATTTTTCGAACATTTAGTCCCTCAGGCCCGAAAAAGGGTTAAACTTACGCCTATGAATACTCTCCTAGCGAACTGAAGCTCCTAGGGAATACCTTTATTCATAAATTAACCATCTGGACCGAAAAAGGGGTAAACTACCGCCGGACAAATGTGCCTTCAAATTTGAGTTTGACGAGCATGAAGGGCAACAAGAACGATCGACAATATTTTCAATTTTAGAGAGTCTGAAAAGGGATTAAAGAAGACTCCAAGGGGGCTTCTTTTCTTAAGTAATCCAGATGAGACCGAAAATAATAATTAAGTTCTCATTAGATGTTGCATTCAAAGTTTAAACGAACCTAAAAGACAACAAACTATGCTCATGGGGATTCCCTCAGGTAAGAGATAGAAAATATGAAGAAGAATGGGGCTTCGAAATGTAATCATAGTGGGACTAAAATGACTCCCAAGCCTATGGAGAAAACTCATAGCATGGACACCAAAATGCAGCAAAGGATCTACCAAGGGCATCCATGTAGAGGAAGGCTCTACCACCTAATTACGACACTTCTAAAGAAGCATAGGGGTTTATGTGTTGCACTTCGGTGGGATCGATCCCATGGCAAAGAGAAAATGTCAACAATATGCAAAATGGAGGGTGGTGAAAACCTAACCTATATGCAAATGTCGACAAACGAATTTTACCATGGGAGAATATAAGTGTAACCCATCTAAAGAAAACACCAAACCAAGAGAAAACGTTCATTATAATGACCCAAAGATCTCTCAAAAGGGAACTCAAATAGCTACCGAGCTAAGAAAAGGGAAAAAGGGGACCAAACTGGGGCAAAAAAGGCCAAAAAAGTCTATAAATAGAGGTGGAAATATCATTTTAACCATTGCAAATTGGAAAATAACCAAAAGGCCAAAAAACCCTCTTTTTTAAAACACGAATTCAAGGAGTTATGGTGGACAAAATATATTCACACCCGAACCAAGTAAGTACAATTGACCTTTCCATTCATTTTCACCCATTAATCATTGCTTAGTTTAATGTTTGGAAGGTATGAACCCTTGTAAAAGGGTCGGTCTTGCGTATACGTGAGTTTTCCACTCCCGGGACGCGTATGTACGTGGGAAAAGTGACACTTAGCCCACATACATATGCAATTGTCTTAAAGATAACCTGCGCACACCTCTTTTAATTTTCAAAAAAGTGAAACAAGGGATAACCTCTCCAAAATTTGTGCAACAGGATGTATCTTCATTGGCAGGAAAGGAAACATGAGGAACTACATGTCTTGGTAGAGGAGGATCCAGGGGCCATTACCATGCTTAAACAGTGTGGTATGTGGAAATTTTTTCAGTTTCCATTCATGAGGGCACAACCTAAATTGCTAAACCATTTGATAGAGTATTGGCATCCAAATGCAAAGGCTTTCATGCTAGAGGGTCAATCACTGACTCTGAAGAAATAGGAAATTTACTTTTTGACCGACCTCTCCAGGAGGGGGGAACCATTCAACTTGAGGACCTTTCCTCCAGGGCCATACAACATAGAGGAATACATTAGGATGTATTGTGAGTCTGACACTGAGAAAGTATGATCTCAAGTGTCGATACATAAGATCACTATCCTCAGTCTTCAGATAATACTCTTTATGATTGGGCGGATCACAGGATCCTCGATGCTTCATCATGCTTTCAATGCAAAGATGCATTGTGTAGTTCAGTGTCTATATGAAACTATTTTCGACTATATCACTACCATGCTCACATGCATGAATAAACAACTAATCGATTGTCGAAGAAGAACGAACAAGAACTATGTGTTTGAGGTCATGGAACGCAAATGACATGGTCCGCTGAAAAGTAGCTCCAGCATTCTTAATGCCAAAATGAATTTTTTTGTACGTGAATGTACCCCAAGGAAAAATAAAATCCATTTTATGTTGGTCCTCGGGCTTGATCTGAATCTAATTGTACCCGAAAAAACATCCATAAAATAAAAAGCCTCACAACCCGCACATTCATCGACGATATGGTCAATAAATGGGGTTGGAAAATTGTCTTTTGGGCAATCTTTGTTCGGGTCATGAAATTCCATACATACATGGATCGTACATTTCTTCTTGTTGACAAGAATAGGGTTCAGTACCCATTCCTTCAATTGCACAAGATAGATGAAAACAACTTTGATAAGTTTCTCTATTTCATCCTTTATCATCACTGTCTTTCAACGATTGATCGGGCGAAGCTTTTGACAGACAGGATTAACATCCAGGTAAGTTGTGATCTCATGGTCAACGATACATGGATCAATTCTTGGAATCTCCTCATAAGACCAGGCAAATACATTGCAAAATTATTTAAACAATTCAATGTAGATATGAATCTCTTCGAGAGAACAATCCGCTCCGACGAAGACATTTTCCACAACGCCAAGGGTTCTAGAGATGTCAATAGGAATTTTTTCATATATTCTTTCCATGTTTCCGTTGGAATATATTCTATGTATGGCTAGAGGGTTAACATGACAAGGGGAATCTATATTCACAATCATAATGAATGCTCCTGCCTCTATTCTCTTCAACTCGGGTAAGAAATAAGATATGTGGTGAAGATTGTTCCAAGGTCTGTCTAGCCCATTCATTACCTCTAAAATCACCTCGTTAGAGGGAAAAACTAAGTCCATAGGATCGTAAGTGGAAAGAGAGTCTTGAGTGAAAATAGGCTCTAGAATGGGATCTAGATTCTGTGGGGGAGCTATATCAGGGTTGGTCAAGGCTTAATGGACAATATTGTACATGACCTTAGTAGTGGATAAGGGCATAGCCATTCCATAGTTCCCTATCCCTTCCATCGAAGGAAATCGAGAAGGTAAAATCCATGGGTCTTTAAAGTAACTCATTCTAAAAGATGTGACTTGAAAAATTGCAGCCTTCAGCTGGTCGAGGACAACTGAAATAAACTTGACATCATTGGAAGGCTGCAGATAATCAAAAGTCCCCATTAAAGATGGAAACAATCTGACACCTAAGTTAATGGTACCTGGCTACGGGTTGTTAATCATCGGGATTGTGGATTCCCCCGATAAAGGGTCAGGAGGGGATAAGGATAACTGATCAATGGTTATAATCCGACCTTCATGGGGAAAACAGATACCCAAAAAATGGTGGATACAACTATTGTCATAGTGTAGGTCCAACATCGCCCTAACAAAATATTGTAGTCAAGAGGTGCATCGACTACTTCTACTTCGACGCACACAGTTTTAACCTCCAACTGCACGGGAAAGGAGGGAATTATTCCATGTGGTCTGAAAGATCGATTGTCAAATTCAATTAGAAACGTAAACGACAGAGACAACTCAGGTTGGTCGATGGCCTTCCAACATGCCAATGACATCACGCAAGTCGAGGCACCCTCATCAACCACCATATGGAAAATGTTTTGTGTCAATGATTTCGTGGTGTACACCACTATTAGATGAAAAGCGACATGGTGAGGAAAATGAGGTTTATGGTCTGTAGGGTCAAAAAAAATCATTCCTAAGTTAGTGATCTCGGCCGCTCCCAAGGCAGAAAAAAACGCTTTCCTCTGTGATGGGAAAATCTGGAGAACTTCCAGAGGGGACATTGCACAAAGAGTTTGTGCCAGATCCTCTACGATGGAGTAATTCTGAGAAGCCCTAGCGTTTTGGTTGTGAGAATCCTTTTTGAACACACTCTTAGGGATGTGAGTCATCGTTTCTCCCACAATATTCTCAATTTGAAGAGGATTCAATGGGTTGGACGCTTCTTTTCCCTTCTCAACAGATTCTGGCATTCTGTAGTTATGAGCCCTGGTCTGTAGATTAGCTTATACTTTCATCATATAAATGTTTGCGGCCCTGTTGTTAGTATTAGGCGTGGGGGCTCCCTGACTGCCCCTAGGAGCGCTCGTGAATGAGGAAGCTTGAGACAAATTTTTCCCTTGCGGAAAAAGGTTGGTTAACACGACAGGCTGTTGTTGTGCCAATAGATTTTAGGATTCCTCAAGCTGAGGGAATTGGTGAGTCAAATGGTCATCTGTGCAAAGCTTACATAGAAACTTCACCTTTCTCTTTTCATTTTTTCCCTCGCCATCATTATTTGCAACCTTCTTATCCCCCTTACCCTTCTTATTTTTAGGTTTCCTCTTTCAATCGGTTTTCTAGTTACCCTTGGGATTTATTGATTACACACTGTGTACATCCAACGTTTGGGTTATGGGGGCAGTCGAACTATGAGTTTGGATGGCCACAGTCTGTTGAATATATAATTGTTGTAACTGATTAGACAACTGATTTGTGGGCTTGCTCTGTGTTGATCCTACTATGTCATCGACGTGAGGCCCAGAATTCTGTTTGGTCTTGTCGAACGTCAACCGTGGTGCGCTAGGCATGATCTCATATAGCATACTGTACTGAGAGTAAATCAACTCCAGTTGTAGGGCTCTCATGATAGCCTCTTCTTAAGAAAAAACCCTGGGCGTCTCAACATCTTTGGATACACAAGGCACCAAGGACGTTAGGAACCACTCGAGAAAAAATACAGGAGGGACCTTAACTTTGATAAAACTCTTTTGTCGTTTCCATTCTCGGATGTGATCCAAGATATGGTCATGTTTCATTTTCTCAAAGTTGGTCAACAAATCAGTGTCGACATCATATCTTACTGATATCTAGAAATGGTTTAAGAATACCATAGTCGGGTCATTAAAGTAAGTGTACTTCAATCTATTGAGCTCGATATACCTTTTCATGGTACCCCCTATAAGAGTGCATTAAAAAAAATGCAACTAAGAAGAATCATCCTTTAAGGAGTTGGATGAGCACCATAAGTGAAATTTCATAACATGATCACTTGGATATTCACCAGGATTTCTTTCGAACTAAGGGATGTACGAGGGAAACTTAGTCGGCATGGGGGGCCAACATGGATCATGATAGATCAGGTCATTCAAAAGTATCGAGAAGTCTGGAAAATGCAGAGTTTCTAGAAAAAAGTAGTCTTGGTTGTGGCAGATTCAAATGAAAAGAGGGACCTGGATTTTGGCTGGGACCAGATTGCCAGGAAAAGTTTGATTGTTGGCCAGGGTTTTGGTAGAAACCATGGTGGCCATGTCCAGTAAAAGGTACTTGTTTTTGGCTCTACACCGCTCGTTGATTCCCATAGTTGGATGGCATGCCTTGTGTAGGGATTGCTCCCTATACAATGTTCCAAGGACCTTGGTTGTGGATGCCCCTTGCTGACCCTCCTGGCATAGGTACTGGACCCTACCCGGGGTTCCACTCAGTGTGGGAGGGGTTGCCTCCGATCGAAATCCATTGCGAAGAAAATGAACCTTGCCAAGGATTTCCACGGCCTTGTGAGGTGTAAAATCCTGTCATCGCCCCCTGCGAAGGAATGAAACCTTACGTAGGGGTTTTTTGACAAAAAATGGGGTTGCCCCCAATCGAGAAAGAAGACGATGAGAAAGCGTTATTTCCAAACGCACTGAACAAACAAAAATTCATAGATCCCACCAGAATCATGTAGGATTGAGGTCCATGGATCCCCCACTGAACAAACTAGAGTTGGTATTAAGCCCGATCGACTGCTGGAAAGTGCCTCTGAATGAAGGGGACAGAGGAGGGATGTGACCCCCACCGTAAGGGATAGCGTTGAATGGAGAAGTGGTGCTTGTGGTAGATCCTTGAAAGGGAGAATTAGAGCTACTTTCCCCTATACCAATGATATGTACAGTAGAGTAGGTTAGAACCGAACTTGAGACAAAACCTGACATCCCATATGAAAAGGGAGCGTCAAACGCATTCTGGATAGAGGGAACAATGGTCAAATTTGTCGAAGGGATTGTGCCACTGCCCAAAGTAGTGGGTGTATGGATATTCGTAGTCCTAACAGGTAGAGGTGGGGGAGGATGTGCAATGCCCCCTCCTACGACGACCGAGATGGGAGTATGAGGACTCCTGGACAAAGTAGAACTAGTTTCTTCCATTGCCACTCGTCGAACAAACTATCGTTCAGGTGAAGTCACCTCAAGAGGAACTATCTGAATTAGAAGCAATGTCGATAAGTCAGTGATCAAAGGGTTTGCAGGCCTGAAGCCTTCAGATTCAAGGTAAANACTAGTTTCTTCCATTGCCACTCGTCGAACAAACTATCGTTCAGGTGAAGTCACCTCAAGAGGAACTATCTGAATTAGAAGCAATGTCGATAAGTCAGTGATCAAAGGGTTTGCAGGCCTGAAGCCTTCAGATTCAAGGTAAAAAACAATGGACTCCTCCAGTGCAAGAAAGTATTCTCTAGGAGTTGGCTCGAGCACAGTTTCTTGTGGCCCGGTAGCTTTGAATGAGCCCTCTTGATCTAGATTGTTCCTCAATGGTGGTCGAGGTGGCTCCAAAGTAATCAATGACAGGCCTTGAAGCCTATGTGAACGACGAAGATGTTGATCTTCCACCTTGTGAAATGATCAATCGACACTGTAAGGTTGAGCTAGTGTGAAACATAGAGAAAACACTAAGAAGTTCCTAATGACAAATCAAGCAAACAAATGACTAGCAGGAATAATAGTTATGACAATCGACACTAGAGAAACTTACCGGTGCAAGTGTAACTCGAACACAAAAATAACATCCGGGTATACTCTACAAAGCATGATTCGACGTCTCCCCTAGGTACCTCGGTATACCCCTGCATTCACACGTGTAAGTCCCTAAAAACAGACAACTAGGTTTCCAGCTCGCAGTTAGTCTCCAGGCAGGTACAATCGACAGTCGGGTTGATCGTAATGAGCAAGATAACAAAGTCTGAAGCCTTTCAAGGGTATCAAAGGAAAATGGTCCAAAAGACAATTGAGGATCTCGAATAGGTTTGAGGTCCATGAGGCTTCGTAGTCAAATGTGATCAATGTAATTCCCAAGAACAACCCTCAATATGCGATCCCCACTACGCTTGGTTCAAATTTGGAGGGGTTATCTCCTCTACCTTTCCTCACATGACCTCTTTTTTAGCCCCTGTGTTAGAGAGGGGTCTCGGTTGACTCTTACAAAACTTGACTCTGACACTCCCTATCACAGACTCTTATGTTTGTTTAGAGAGACTTGAAGAGTTTCTTCTCCACACCTATTTCAAGGCCCTAGAGTCTAGACTACTTGGTGAACCCTACAAACAAAATTCTATTTGATTTTAAGTGTTAACAGTCGATTTTAATTGGCTTGATTTTCTCAAAAGGGTACGGACGTGAAACTTATGGTGTTTACAAGAGACGAAAGAGAAGAAAAAGTTTAGAGCATTCGTGCAAAAGAAAACTAGATTCTTCAAATTGAAAGAAATGGCTTTAAA
The DNA here is from genome assembly GCA_010110895.2 of Picea sitchensis. NCBI lineage: Eukaryota > Viridiplantae > Streptophyta > Pinopsida > Pinales > Pinaceae > Picea > Picea sitchensis. The sequence continues at coordinate 23,542 of SNQJ01S0048495.1, forward strand.
ATTTTTGTAAATGCAAACTTTTTGAAATAGTATTATGAGATCCTATAATGCCAAAAGTTTCTTAGAATGCACTTTTTGTTTTACAATGTAAATGCAAACTACTAAACTTTCAAGGAAATAGAAAAGAAGGAACTTTGAAAAATAACTCTTTTCTTTTGTAATAAACAACCTATGCTATAGCTACCAAACATAAATGCATAACTAAATGAAATATTTTTTTTGTTTTTTTGAATGCTTAGAAAAGAAAATCACAAGTAAGACTAACACAGACACTAAACCACTTCATGAGAGTGGGGATTCACTAGAATCCATGGGAGGATCTAACACTTATAGGTTCACTCTAAACCTCTATGGCAAACAAAAGAAAATAAAGAAACAACATGGGTTATTTACAAAGAGAAAGATAAACTGAATCTTTAACCCAACCAAACACAATTAACAGAGACCCTGAAGAGTTTCAAAAAGGCCTGAGAAGTACAAATATTCTTGCTAGGAAAGGAAAAAATTCCCCCTTTAAAAAAAATAAAAAAACCTTTCAAAACATAGAAACGTGTGTTGTGCACAAGCAACTTGCGTTTGTACGTGGGATGTATACTATGCAAACCGTGTATGTACATGGGATATATAGAGAACATGGCATGTACACCTATGGAAATTTTCAAAAAGAAAAAAGGTTTGGATAAATGACTGGGCAGGAAAGGCTGGTAAGCACCTGGAAGGTGACCAGAGACCCAAAACTGACTCAATAAACTTGGAAAACTAAAAAAAAAAACTGAATCAAACCAAAATCTCCCACTAAGACCCTAGAGAGACTCCCCAGTGGAGTCACCAAATATGCTATGGGGAAAATCCCCCTATACTGGATCAAAGGTAAAGGCAGAGCACTAACTCCCTTAAAAGACAGTTCTACTCTTAAGCTACCCCAAAACCAACTAAACTAAGTGATGAGAAGGAAAGGAAATATAATTAATGAATGCACCAATAGTCCTTGCGGTTGGTTTTGGCCTCTTTCGCTTGTTGCCACCTCTTGTATTATTGGTCTCCTCCCAAAGCTGGCCTGCAAAAGGTCAAGAATACAATGCAACAATGTATAGCACTTCTACTAATCACTTTAAAAGTTTAGGCATATATATAAATGCACAAATCAACAAAAGCATATAGACATAGTGTTTTGGGACAAGAATGAACTCTTTTATTCAATTTTAAGATCAAAAGGATTACAACCTTTGTCGATAAGCGCTCCACGAATCAGGTCTGGGCTCCTCTATCATGGCCCAAAGTGCATCAATCCCACGTTAGCTTCTCACAATCAACTTATCACTTAGGAAAGGAGAAAGGGTTGTATAATGAGAAAGGGATGGAGGGGAAGGATGAGGCCAAAACTCAAAATAGGATGCAAAACTTGGGCTAAGAAGGGGAAGGGATTTTAGCAGAGTTTTCTTATTCTCTTTTTTATCTTGTCAAATAACACTCCAAGACCTCTTTTTATATGAGAAAAATATGGTTATTCAGTTTGGGGACTGGCTACAAGGGGTAAAATGGTTAGGAAACCCTCTAGAGCCCGTAAACTTCGCCGAATTCCTTGCAATTTTATATTTTTTACAACTTTTGGAGATAAACGCAAGCTAACTAGCATGAAAATCGTGTATGTACATGGGATAACTAGCATGCAACATGTGTGTGTACACGAGCTATTAGTGCAGCAAGGCGCATACATTATCCAAAAAATAGTTTTTTAAGAGGCATCCTCAACAATATTTTGGCAAAGTATGTAAGTGGAAAGGCCAATGTCTTGTATGCATAGGTAAGGCATTTTTGGACTATAACACTAGTTTGTAGCAAATCTATTGCAATAAATAAATACTTTTCAAACCAAAAGTATTAAACCTATGACTATAAACAAATATTTGTTTAGAATATACAATTTTCCATTTCAAGTACTTCATGTTGCCAACAATGGTGTCATTTACTTATAGTGGAATGTGTAACATATGATTTTGACTCGAATATTTGAATTTTCTTTTGTCCAAAGGGTGCAACCATGAAACACTATAATTCCATTATGAATTATGAATATTGAAAAAAAATGGAATTATAAATTATGAATATTGAAAAAAAATATTGTCGAAAAAATTCCAATTTTTTTAATTAATTATGAATCGATAATAATAAAAAATTGATTTAATAAAAATTGTATGTATAATATATCCTTCATTTCAAATGGAAAAAACAAGTTGGATAAATGACTTACTTCCCGTAACAGTAATGGTTTGGTTCTTACTCCCCATATGACAAAATTTGGATAAGAAAATTATAAAGTGTTTCACACCCTACAACTTGAGGTAATGCTTTGATAAGCAAATTACAAAGTGTTTCACACCCTACAACTTGGGGTTATACAGTGTGAAATGGAGGTGATAAAGAAACCAAAGAATCGAGGATAGTGTTATTGTCAAGGTTTTGGGCATGTGTGGATGATTAGATAAGAGGGATAGATATAGGAACTATCAATACTCCTATTAACTGAGATTGAAGGTCATATAGAGAACATGGTCAAAGTAATCACCATCCATTAAATCAAATGCATAGTTACTCAGGGTTAGTGTGGTAGTTAGTTTTATTTTATTTTTTAATTATTATCCTTTTCTTAAAAATTAGAACCACAAACTCTCTTATATCTATTTTTTTTCTTTGAGTAGGTTTAAATACATTGAGTAAGTAATTTGGATGGTCACCTTGCATAAGGTAATGTGGCCACCTTGATTATGCTAATGTAGGTAGCAAAATCACATGAACTCAACTTGTTTCACCAATTACGACTATTTACGAAGATTAACAACATCACAATGGTTTATACAAGACTTATATCTAATTTGTTAATATGATATGAATTTTATAAGACACTTGCTTGCCACCTAATTAATTTGATATTCCCACATTCTCTTTTATAAGGCACTTGTTTTCTTGCCACCAAATTAATTTCATATTATCACATTCTCATACATTGAAATTATTGTATACATGCAGAGGGAACATATTCTTATTAGGTTTGGGAAAGACACATGTATATATGTAGAGGGAAAGTATTCTAAAGTGTAACATGTGGCATGATTTTGGCCGAGAAGGAAGCTATTTGTTTGGGTTACTATCATAACAAGGCTATTAATATCTTGAAAATGACTGTAAGAAGCTCTGCATATCAATATTTGGATAATATTTTGAGTTTTTTTAGCTTTGAAATTTGTTAGGGTTTAGGATGGTATTTATGGAAAATAATCAACTGTGAGGTGCCTTCCGTCAATTCAAATGGGAAAGGAATGGGAGAGACCAGTTGAAGTGGCATTGGACAAACATAAGGAATTGTTCTTAGCTCACAATTTAACTCTAGATGGTGTAGGTATATGCGTCCATGGTAAGTTTCCTCCCACCATCATCTCTCCAGAAATATTACAAGCAGTTAAAGTTGTTGTCTTTTTAGAATGTCTAATTTTCATCTGTAGATGATTTAGCTTACTTGCCACATGTCCAAAAGCTTATCTTGAGAGGAAATCGAATAGTTGGGAGTTTGTATTTTTTTCATAGAATTTGGACTTGAATCGCTTCAAGACGTCAACCTCTCGAACTTTTGTTTTCTAATATAGTTTTTTTCCACCTTTGAATTTCAATTTTTGTCTTTTTTTTACAATGTAGATGTCATGCACATGAATGTGCATCAAATAATTTGAATGTTTTCAATCAAGATTTGCATCCATCCAACATACTAAGGAGTTAGAGAAATTAAACATGTTCGACAAGAAGCTCATCAAAGAAAAAGGTGCACATTAATAACTCAAATTCTCTAAAACCTTTCAGGTCAATTTGCACTTTTTAAGGAATCTAGGAATTGCAGTGCTTGTGCAAAAGCTTGGTGATCACAAATTTTCATAGATGTCAAAAAGTTCAATATCTTTGCTCATTTTCAATCCAAGTTACAACCTGTTTTAAAGAAATCTTTTGTCATAATACTATTGGATTATTTTGTTGAAGATAAAATCCAATCAATCTTAAAATTATGTAAATTCATAAATATTGGACAAAACGAATCGATTTAAGTGTTTTTAATCTAATGTTGAGTATAAATAGGAAGCATCTAAAGCCAATCGAGATCCTTTTCCAAAGTACCAAAAATAAAATTTAATGTTATCAATGTTGTCGATGCAATGATTTGTTGTGTCATGTTCTTTGTTTTATTTTAGATTTTTGTCCTGTTTTCTTAGTCTTTCATTCAAATCTTACAAAGTACCTGAAGAATTGATCCTTGTAATATAATTATATATAATTCAAAATTTTCGTCTCATTTTGAAAGTGGTTATAAACTTTACCAATTATATAGTCCTGGATTTTTCAAGTCGTTGTAGACTTTTTTTTCACAAGAAAAAATGCTTATATTAGTAAAGATATAAAGGATTTTACATAACACTATCTTCTCGAACATTTCTTATGTTCCCTTTTTTTCGGCCTCACAAAAAAATATGTTCTTTTTACATTTTTTCAAAAAATTGTTGTACTTCTAAGATACAAGTTCAGAAATAACTATCAACTATTTTCCTTTCCAAAACACAAAAATACATAAAATACTAGTTCTTCATCTTTATAAAACTGTTATATTAGATGATGACTAATCTTTCAAAAGTCTCTGGTTGTATTTATGTACCCTTTGCATAATATATTCCATCCTCGTCCAACTACAATGCTTCTTTTGAGAGCTGATCAAATTCTTTGTTATATTCTATATAAATGTGTTGAGCTTTGAGTTGTAGAAACTTCCCTTCCAATACTTGGATTTTTGTCATCCATGGCTGCAAAGAAACCACCTGTACCAATCAATAATAATATTTGAGTCCCCTACCAATTGCAACCTTGTTACCTTTTTATAATATGAAAAATATAAGATACACTACAAATATAGTAGTTCACCCCTGGTGTTAGTTCCTCTACCACAATTCATCTTGAGTCTGAAAGTCCCCAAAACTGGGCATTTTAAAAGAGCTCCAACCCCACATTTATTACCCTTATCTTGAGAAGCACCATCAAAGAATCCCACTGCTAGATCCCAATCAATAATAGGAGGCCTATCAATCCTTATATGCTGAATAGGTTGAGCAATTTTTAATTCACCCAACTCTTGAAGTATTATGTGACATACCCTGACCGTCGAAAGAGGATAATATTCAAAAATAACCAGGTTCCTATGCTTCCAAATATCCCAACAAATATAACAAGGGACTTCTTTATAGTTTTCCCCCTTCCTAAACCAGTTTTGAAAGAACTCAACAATCTGTCTCCCTTTCCTAGTATTATTGACTTTTATCTCCTTTATTTTTGTAAACCAAATAGTTTTAGTAAAGTTGCACTCCAAAAAAAGGTGATACATTGTTTCCTCACTGTTACCACATAAGGCACATCTACTAGGCCCAGTTATACCTCTTTTGATCAGATTTTCCCATGTAAGTATTTTTTGTTCAAGCATTAACCAATTAAAAAGAATGACTTTGAGAGGTAACTGCCACCTCCAAAGTTCATTATACCAGAAAGATGTTTCTTCCTCCATATCCTCCATCACTTGTACATCATAAGCTAGCTTGGCACTTACCTATCCTCTTTTAGTATCCCATGACCACATTAAGGTATCTTTCTCATTATTTAATTCAAAACCTAAACCAATTAGTCCCTTTACAAACTTATTCCATTCCTCTATTTTTTCTCCTTCTAGTCCTAAAGGTTATGCATTTCTCCATCTTATATAACTTGTATCCTCCAGATCATTTGTCCATGCTTGTGTAAGATGTAGACTTTACCAATTATATAGTAGTGGATTCTGCAATACGAAATAGGTTTAGAATCCACATCAACTACAATGATAGGTGATGGGACAAATTTGTATCAATTGTAATTAAAGAGCTAGACAATTGACAATACAATTAGAATCCAAGTCGTGACAAGAGAACTTGTTATCAATTCATATATGTTGTAATTAAATAGCGAGACAATTAGCAATCATAGAATTTTTTTAATGCTTATTAATTTTTAATTATTTTTTATAACTGACAATTTCATGTAAAGCTACATGAAATTAGTCATTTCATAGATATACACTAACTAGCACAACCACATTTAAAAATGTGGCTGATATATGCCGAAAGGCATCATTCCTCGTCATCATTCACATCATCCTGTCGATTCCAACTATTTCAACTCAATACAGTTCAAACAAGAATGAAATGCCTCCCATGTCATGAATGGGTATTCATCGAAACCATCATGGAAATGTTCTTTAGCATTACCTCTTCCATCTGCAAGCACTTGAAAATGAACTGGCTATTTCTCTTACAATATTCCATTACTCATTTCCAAAATTGTGTTTCAACTGCCACAAACGAACTTGAATCTTGAGCTCCTTCCTTCAAATTTTGAATTATTTTTCTGTAAAATAAAAATATGATATTTGCAATGTGAATTTTTGAATACTATTATTCTCAATGTTCTTCACTGCAACTACATCGGTGATTACCTTGATCAATTCCTTATGTGCCAACGAAGGATCTGAATGCAGTAAATCATCCTGCAATACCTTCAGAACGTGCTCTCCCTTAAGCCCAATCAGTGGCTACATAAGATTAGAATTAGTAATTAAAATATCATTGAATGTGCCCACTTCCAATAGGTATACCAAGCTTAAACAATATTTTTAAAATTTTAAAATATTAAGTTTAATAAAAAAAATTATAAAACTTAAAAAAAAAAACTTTATAGAATTTTTTTAGGTTATTTCAAATTGATTAAAATTCAATGGACGTTGACTTAAAAATCAATTGCAATATACTTGCCTTCGGGAAGGTATAATAAAATGTAGGCATCGATCATGGTTTTCCTTCCATATATTTCCCTTTAATAAATTGTAGGGCATGATCATAGTTTTAGTTTAAAATGAATTCTCAAATATAACGATGGAACAAGAAGCTCCAAAGAAGAAAGTCCTTATCTTAAAGTTGGTAATACATAATAGGTGTAATACCAAATTTAGTTAAAGGTGGGAATGTGTAATGGGTGTAATATCAATGCTCATTGGATGTCCAAAGCTGTAATCGAGAGAAGCTCATGGGGTTTTGTAAAGTTTACTATTGATGCATAATTATCTCTAGGATAAAGCATGTCTCTCAGCTTTCGTACCTTCTTGTTGGAATCAAAGTGTAACCATAACCTATTGTGATATCGGATGTTAGGTGCAGCTAAGTCTGGTTAGCTATAGGTTTGAAGGTACAAATGATGTGCCATGAGGTTACAGATTGAATAGAAATTACAAATGGAACAACCCCATTGTAGCACAACTAGTAATTGGTCCAATTGAGTCATGAACATCAAGAGAATTTGATTTCAAATTGGCAGTGTACAAAGAAAATGCAATTCAACTGACTACAAGTGTAAGTGTAGAAAAATGCATCCATGTCAACACTTAAACTATTTTTGTTGGTGTTGGTTAAATGTTCTATTTTTTTGGTTTTTTGGGTTGGAATTTGAATTCGGTGATGTAAATATGGACAAAATACTATTTTTGTTGTTTAAATTGCATTTATGAATACATAAATAGATTCATATTGCTGAAAAACTCATGAAACATTTAGATTATACAAACTTAAACACTCAAATCTACAGAACAAACAAAAAAAATCACCAAAAAAAAAAAAAACTAAAAGATAAAACGTTTAGACTACCTCATTCTTAATTGGAGACAAAGTATCTAACTAGTGCATTAGCTAGCAAGGCTTCTTTGTTGTGTCACTAAATATGTATATATGATTTCCCATCTCAGTTCATTTCATAAACATATTCTCCTTATCGAAAAAATATATAACATCTGATGGAAAAATCTCGAATGAATGAGCTCATTAGCTAAAAGGTAACGGGGTGCCCCCAATCTTGGAGGTAACTGAAGTCTATTCGAATACATTGAAGCACTTTCCTATTGGTCCCGATAAATGAGTGAAGCTCATTGACATATCTCTTCCTATGATTTTCTTTAGCAATTACACAACTCCCTTTAGGAATAAGGTTATATATCGACAGGTTAAAATCAAACCAACCAATGATCTACATTATCCAAAGAATATAGCATTATTAATAAATCTATTATAGGCACTCTTGGTGGCCAATAGGAAGGGACTTAGGGGTTGCTAGAGAGTGCCCCAATCCATCTAGTTTAATTTCCCTCAAGTACATTTCTAGTCCGACCCGCTGCTTGGTGGTGGGAGGGAGGGAGAATCGTGGCCCCCTCTCTATTGTGTTTTTATGTGGTAATTTTTTTTTTTTAATATGGTTTTATTAGTCCTTGTCATAGGAATAGAGGGACTATAGTGATCGATAATGCGTTGACTACATATTAGTTTGTCCTTTGACCCAAAATATTTGCACAATACCTATTGTTGGAGCTATGGAATTAAAAGTATATAACATATATGTACTGCTCTAATTGGATAAGAGATGGGAAGTCTCATAGTCGGCTTTGCTATTCCCAATGTACTATATGGAAACATATCCAAAGTTTTTCTCATAGACAGTATTTTTTAATCATATATTTTTCCTCTATATTGGTTGAAGGTCGATTAATGATAGCATTAATTCGAATGTTTGTATTATCATTTTCTGCTAGCCGAATATATCCATAGGTTTTGATGTGTACTAAGCATATTGAAATGTTTTGATATCCAAGCTTTGTAGTGATTAAGAATTACAAAGTGTATAGCGTCTTTGGCAGATGTATATTTCTTGAAATATATTGACACTTATTCTAAGATGCCTCAATAGGCCTGACAGCGTAAATTTTTACATGAAGCGACGTCCTCCAACACCCCTGACAGCTTAAATGTTTGCATACCACGAGGTCCTTAGACAGACCGACAATCTTAAATGTTTATGTAAATACGCTTCTCCTAGTACATTTTCCTCGAAATTTTCTATACAGTTACAGTGAATTTGCGCAATCTTGCTTGTCCACTAACAGCTCAATAGACATTGTATGTTTCATCCTTGTTCTGCCATTGAAGCTAGATACACTGTTTACTCGTTCGGTGAGTGCTTCTTCTTCTATGGTTTCTCGGTTGTTGCTTTTTGTTGTTTCGCTCGCGATTCAACCTGCGCTTCTACATTTCATTGTTTCGGAGTAAGTTTGGATTCCATAGTTTCATTTTGTATTCCTTGTTTGTTGTTCAGTGTTTGCAGTTTGCAAGTAGAATGTTTGCTTATTTGTAGTCACATGTTCCTTGTATGTTTCGGGTTCCTTCTATGCTTGGGGTGTAGTTTCATAATCATTGGAGATACATATATATTGTTCACTGGCTCGGTGGTTCTTGCTGGTTCGTTGGTTCGTGGGTTGTTGGTTCTGTTTGTTTGGCTAGGGTTTGCGCTTTGGGGCCCTGGGGGTGCAATTCATCTTGTTGGTTCTTTCTCACTGGTTTGGTCCTTGTTGTTTTCTTTTGTTTGATTCGGCCTTGCAGGGTTGGTGTGCAGCGACAGTTGTTGGAGCTTTTATTTTTTTATTTTTTTCTTATTGTTAATGTTTATTTGGGGTGCTTTACGATGTTCAGCCCCTGCACCCACGGGTCGACATGCAGTTGTGTTATTTTCCATGTCTACCAAGGACGATATCTGTTATTCTGTGAGATTTTGTTGTTTCTCCAGTCCTGCCATGAAAGAAAATAGTTGGATGCAAAATTGTGCGAGGATTGCATGTGAAGTTACAATATCCGTTGTTTTTTTGTTGGAATAAAGAATATGTATGCAAGCTACATTTATAAACCATGTATGGTCAGATGTGAAGATATGACATTGCATGTTCTTTCTCCTCTACATAGACTGGTGTGCATACAATATAATTTATGTTGTGCTTGAGATATGATATGTGCAACAATCTGCAAGATTATATTTTCATGTCTGGAAGCATGTCTAGGTAGTTTGCCATGGAAAATTGAGAACTTGTATCGTGGGCACACCAGTCTATGTAGAGGATAAAGAACATGGTTAAAGGGCATGTCTGGATAAATTGCCAGGAACAACCAGAAATCGTTTAGCTGCGGCCATGCAATTGCGTGATATTTTGTGCCTTGTAATATATTTTGGACAGGGAAAAAAATCTACACGTTTATAGCCATGGATAGAGAAGCGCAAAGGTTCGTGTTTCTGCCTTTCTAGATTGTTCGTTGAGTCAGTTTTGTTGTATGTACATATTTCTTTTTCTTTGGTGAATTCCAGCTTCCATTGATGTTCATTGAATTTTGTGCATTCCCACATTGAAACAAATAGAGTAGCTGGCGAAAAGGAGAGATTCTTGACCGCAACAGCTGAAGAGGATATAGAAAGGTGCATGATTGTATTGTTGTTTCATATTGTGTTGTTTTGTATTTCATTTATGGTCTGTATATATGTTAAACTAGTTGCATGCCTTCCTATATGGTAAGTTATCTTGGTTACATGTTTCATACTAAGCTAGTTCATGTCTGTTGTGTTTGCGTTGCATTGCTCCATTTAAACAAACAGAATGGCTGGACAGGACGAAGGACTCTTTGGCGGGTAAATATACATGTTTCTTTTTCTTTTAGATGTCTATCTTCATACTAACTTGCCTTCGTGTCCATTGCATCTTCGACGTTGCTACCTTGCAAAAAATAGGTTGCTTAGACAAGGAGATGACTTCTTCTATGCAACAGCAGAAGATTCTATGGTACAATCTTCTAAAAGGTATACCAAGTGTGTTGGTAAATTAAATATACAAATCGGATGGGGTATATAATATTAGACTTGAAAATGATCACTTCGCAGTAATGGGCCTTTATACGCTCCCTATTTCTACTTTTCCCATTATCTATTATCCCTTTTGTTTTGTAATTCATCTGCCTAGTGTGCTTTCCGAAAATTCCTTCATGTGTCGATTGGAAGACTAACATATTGACATATGTGGTCCTTCTCCTACCTTATTCCATAGTTACCCACTTTCTCGATTATTGGTGCCAGGCTGGCAAGTTGAAGATTTCTCCCCTGGCTTATGGGGGTCTGCGATATACAAATTGGCCATGGTGCCCCACGCTCACACCCTGTTTACTGTTAAACATTACTTCAGTTCAAAAATTCATATGGATATAGTTTTTCAGTTATTTTGTCGTTATGATGGACAATATGCAATGCATATGCTTGTTTAGTCCTGATGTTCATCTGCACATGCTTGCATCAAAAAAGTTGGACTAGTGACACGACCATGAGCAGTCAATCATCCCAGACATCTACAGACCGACAAGGCCAAAGGTAAATATGCATACGCTCTTCTCTTACTATGTTTACTAAACAGATTTCCTAGGCTGTATATTCATCTATGGCATGGCGGATATGTTAATTCCATCTGCAATACATGGTTTGCAACTCGCAAGAGGTATCAACAAGTATAAGCGAGATGCCAAATGTGTTGCATGTTATGCAGACTAAGAGGTGTGGTTGCGAAACTGTGGCTCCATAGTTCATCAAAAACTATGTGTGTACTTGTAGCACACTACCATTTACTTTAGTTTTCCTGTTCAAAAAATGTCACAAGGTCTAGAGTTGTAACATCCAAAGTACTGTCAATAGAGGCCTTGAACAACCACCAAAGTGGACAAGTGTTCGTCGAGGACATAATGGTTGTCTATAGCACCTACTTGGACAAGGAAAACAAAAGTAGATCCATTATGTGTGCTGACATGATAGACAAGGATGCCATAATGACAATGACACTGATTGTTCCTCCACAACTTGTCCAGAAACATGCAGAAAATATGTTTCCACGTAATGGGATATCCATTACAAATTTTAATATATTTCCCAAAATAGTATATGACCATGGTGATTGCGATCGAATTATTCTGTTGAACAAAACAAGCATTGTGGAAAAAATTCCCGTTGTTTGTTCAGAATATCGCTTCGTCCCAGACTCGACTATCAGCCAGCTTGCACAGAGCACTGATATTTACCCAATCGAAACGATTCGGGTTGTTGTCACACTGGCGAGAAAATTTGGCTCGCAACACATTCTCCATATAAAGGATGGCGAGTCGAACAGCAACAAGGCAATGGTACCGCTTTTCATATTTAGTTTTTTCCTTTAATTTCACATCTGCATGTATGTCGGATAAGTTACACAAATATTGCACTGTTCCATGTTGCAAATACAATTGTTTGATACATATTCAGATTTGTTTTCGTCAATAGAAAAACAATTGCATAGAGGGAAGATTCCACTTATGCTATTCAAAAATATAACAAAGAAGAGGGATGCTAGAGAAAGGATCTTTCAGACAACCCAGACAACATTTGTAACAAAGTTGCGAGCAGATATAGTAGAGGATCTGAAGTAACTAGATATCTCTACAACTGTTGTGCATATACATCCACAAAATCATCCCCATTTTGCTTATAGAAATAGCCTTTAACAAATTTCTGCACCTATTTAATTTTTTATTTTTTTTTAAAGGGGAGGGGGGTGCAGTTGTGTATTATATTATTAAATGTATTAATCCCTTTGCTTGCTTTCCCAGGTTGAAGGTCTTTTAGTTGCAGCCAATGTGTACTCGACCTCCTTTGAGCTTGTATGTGCAAACTACAATTCTGTTGCTTCTGCCTCCACTTTGATAAGTGATGATATGATTGATTGTCTGCGATGCAGTGAAAAATGTCCATATATATATGGACATTGCATCAATGTTGTTATCCGAACCATGGGAAACACAACCATGCATTGTACGGTTAGGCAGCCTATGTTACAAAATGTGCTTCCTGAGTTGGCAAAGTTGTCGTAAGAAATGTATCTATAGAAAAAGACAAGCAGTGTGTACAACTGCGGCAGCTTCGGATATAAAGAAAATTCATATTAAATGAGGACAATGCAATTTTTCATATCAGCTGAAGAAGCGGAAAAAATAAAATAAATGAAACTTTGGCAGGAAACAAAAATACCTCATGTGTCTCTGTAATATTTTTTCAACATCCAGATGAATGTTCGTTGGACTTGGTCCATATCTCTGTAATCCCCATATATCACATGGCCCCAGTTATTTCCTAATGGGAACATATACCAGATGCAAGAGAAAACGAATGTGATAGCGTCTTTTCTTTGTATATCAAATTGTTTGGTGCAAAGGTCGATGGGTTCTGCTCTATGGAACCTTATGGAAACTTGCTTGCAGACTGTTTAAATTATGGTTGGTTCTTGGTTATCTGCTTTGTATGTCAATCTGTATACCGTGGAACTCCAACTATTCTTTAGAGGGCACGAAACAATATAATTGAATTTTTCAGCCAGTTGGCATGCAAATCCACCTAATAATTTCTATGGCGTTGTGACGCAAATGTACTATGTGGCTTGCTTTAGCAGATTTCCTTGATCGATGAGCTTGGTCAAATTATTGTTCTGAAATAATTTGAAATCAATGAATCTATAGTGTGTGAAGTGCAACTGTCTTATCATAACAACAAGAGGCTCTTAAAATTCAAATTGGTCATTGTTATAGTTAATATTAATAATTTAGTATTTGAAAATAATGTTTTTAGATAAAGTTAGATAGGATGAGCATCCCTAAACAATTGCAATCTTGAACCCACAAAAATTTGTTCCGTTTGTTGTTTTCTTTTGTTTGATTCGACCTTGCAAGGTTGGGGTGTAGCGACAGTTGTTGGATATATTTTTTTTTCCTTTTTTTTTGGATTATTATTTTTTATTTGGGGCAATTTACGGTGTTCAGCCCCTGAACCCATGGGTCTACATGCAGTTGTGTTATTTTCCATGTCTGTCGAGGACGATATCTGTTATTCTATGAGATTTTGATGCTACTCCAGTCCTGTCATGAAAGAAAATAGTTGCATGCAAAGTTGTTAGAGGATTGCATGTGAAGTTATAATGTTGTTTGTTTCTAAAAGTACATGTTTACTATGTATTGCTCATTTCTCTAAAAACTTTTATATTAGTCGCCTGACCAGATTGTACAAACTTCCTCCTCTAATTAAATTATGTAATATCAAAAATTAATATTAATAATTTAGTATTGAAATTAATGTTTTTAGATATGTCAGATAATTGATAGTGATTAGCAACTGTAAACAATGGCATTTTTAGATAGTTTATCGGGGTCTCTGGGTGCTATTTATAGTCCACGGAACAATAAAACCTTAATTTTCAGCCCGCCAGGCTGTGAACCCGCCATCTAAAAAGTGCCTAAGTATGAAATAAGGAATCTGCATATGTTGTATAAAATCTCATGTCCATACCTTATAAAAGTACATGGTTACTATGTATTGCTCGTCTGTCGGAAAACTTTTATATCAATCGGTCCACCAAAATGGACAAACTTCGTCGTCTACTTAAATTTTGCAATATCAATATGTAATATTAATATTTTAGTATTGAAATTAATGTTTTTAGATATGTTAGGTAGTTGATAGGCATTGCCATCCATAAACAATGGAAAATTTGAACCCACCATCCCTCGAGTCCATCTGTCAATCTGCATATCGCAGAAGTCTGAGTGCTATTTGGAAGATACGGAACAATGAAAGTGCAATGTTCAACCAACCAGGCCGAGAGCCCCCGATCAAAAAAAGTGGCTAAATATCGAATGAGGGATCCGCATATGCTCTATAAAATCTCTTATACATAGTTTATAAAAGTACATGTTTACTATGCATTTCTCATTTGTCGAAAAACTTTTATATCAGTCACCCGACTAGATTGCAAAAACTTTCTCGTCTAATTAAATTTTGCAATATCAAAATTTAATATTAATAATATAGTATTGAAAATTATGTTTTTAGATATGTTAGATAGTTGATAGGTATTAGCATTTGTAAACAATGACAAACTTGAACCCGCCAGCCCTTAATTCCATCTATCAATTTGTATATCGCGGAACTCTGAGTGCTATTTGGAGAACACGGAGCAATGAAACTGCAATGTTGAGACTCGTGTCCATATAGAGACTCTACATATGCTCTATAAAATCTCATGTCCATACTTTATATAGAGACTCATGTCCACAAGTCTGCCTATTAATTTGTATATCGTGAAAGTCTAGGTGTTATTTGTATATCTCCTCAAGTCCGTCTGATACTCAATTTTCAGCCCATCGAGCTGCGAACCCGTGATCCAAAAAGTGCTTGGAGCACCTGCCAATTTGTATATCGTGGAAGTCTAGATGTTATTTGTAGGACATGGAACAATAGATACATATTTTTTAGTCCGCCAGGCCACAAACCCACGATCCAAAAAGTGACCAAGTATGGAATGAGGGATTTGCATATGTTCTAGAACAATATAAATGCAACGTTCAGCCAAGCAGCCTGTAGGTCCTGTCAATTTGTATATCTCGGAAGTCTGGGTGTTATTTGTAGGACACAGAACAATAGAGACTCTATTTTCAGCCCACCAGGCTATGAACCCGCGATCAAAAAAGTGCCTAAGTATGGAATGAGGGATCCGCATATGCTCTATAAAATCTCATGTCCATACTTTATATAGAGAATCATCTCCGCAAGTCCGGTTGTCAATTTGTCAATCGCGGAACTGTAGGTGCTATTTGTAGGACACAGAACAATAAATACTCAATTTTCAGCCCACGGCCCACAAAGTGCTTGGACTGCCTGTCAATTTGTATATCGTGGAAGTCTAGGTTCTATTTGTAGAACACCGAACAATAGATACTTAATTTTCAGCCCGCCAGGCTACGAACGCGCGATCCAAAAAGTGCCCAAGTATGGAATGAGGGATCCACATATATTCTAGAACAATACAAATGCAATATTCAACCAAGAATCCCATAGTTCCTCCTGTCAATTTGTATATCGCGGAAGTCTGGGTGTTATTTGTAGGACATAGAACAATAGAGACTATATTTTCAGCTCGCCAGGCTACGAACCCACGATCAAAAAAGTGCCTAAGTATGGAATGAGGGATCCGCATATGCTCTATAAAATCGCATGTCCATACTTTATAAAAGTACATGTTTACTATGTATTGCTCGTTTGTCGGAAAAATTTTATATCAGTTGGTCCACCAAAATGGACAAACTTTGTCGTCTACTTAAATTCTGCAATATCAATATGTAATATTAATAATTTAGTATTCAAATTAATGTTTTTAGATATGTTAGGTAGTTGATAGGCATTGCCATCCGTAAACAATGACAAATTTGAAGCCGCCAACTCTCAAGTCCATCTGTCAATCTGCATATCGCAGAAGTCTGAGTGTTATTTGGAAGATACAGAACAATGAAAGTGCAATGTTCAGCCAGCCAGGCCAAGAGCCCTCGATCAAAAAAGTGGCTAAATATTGAATGAGGGATCCGCATATGCTCTATAAAATCTCTTGTCCATAGTTTCTAAAAGTACATGTTTACTATGCATTGCTCGTTTGTCAGAAAACTTTTATATTAGTCGCCCGACCAGATTGCAAAAAATTTCTCGTCTAATTAACTTTTACAATATCAAAATTTAATATTAATAATATAGTATTGAAAATTTTGTTTTTAGATATGTTATATAGTTAATAGGGATTAGCATCTGTAAACAATGGAAAACTTGAACCCGCCAGCCCTTAAGTCCATCTGTCAATTTGTATATCGCGGAACTTTGAGTGTTATTTGGAGAACATGGAACAATGAAACTGCGATGTTGAGACTCATGTCCATATAAAGACTCTGCATATTCTCTATAAAATCTCATGTCCATACTTTATATAGAGACTCATGTCCACAAGTCCGCCTATTAATTTTTATATCACGGAAGTCTAGGTGTTATTTGTATATCTCCGCAAGTCTGGATGATACTCAATTTTCAGCCCGCCAGGCCGCGAATCTGTGATCCAAAAAGTGCCTGGAGCGCTTGTCAATTTGTATATCACGGAAGTCTAGATGATATTTGTAGGACACCGAACAATAGATACTTATTTTTCATCCCGCCAGGCCACGAACCCGCGATCCAAAAAGTTCCCAAGTATGGAATGAGGGATTCGCATATGTTCTAGAACAATACAAATGCAATGTTCAGCCAAGCAGCCCATAGGTCATGTTAATTTGTATATCTCGGAAGTCTAGGTGTTATTTGTAGGACACGGAACAATAGAGACTCTATTTTCATCCCACCAAGCTGCGAACCCATGATAAAAAAAGTGCCTAAGTATGGAATGAGGGATCCGCATATGCTCTATAAAATCTCGTGTCCATACTTTATATAGAGACTCATCTCCGCAAGTTTGGATGTCAATTTGTAAATCGCGGAACTGTAGGTGCTATTTGTAGGACACAGAACAATGGATACTCAATTTTCATCCCGCGGCCCAAAAAGTGCCTGGACCGCTTGTCAATTTGTATATTGCGGAAGTCTAGGTACTATTTGTAGGACACCGAACAATAGATACTTAATTTTCATCCCACCGGGCCTCGAACATGCGATCCAAAAAGTGCCCAAGTATGGAATGAGGGATCTGCATATGTTCTAGAACAATACAAATGCAATGTTCAACCAAGCATCTCGTAGTTCCTCCTGTCAATTTGTATATCACGGAAGTCTAGGTGTTATTTGTAGGACATGGAACAATAGAGACTCTATTTTCAACCCAGCAGGTCACGAACCCACGATAAAAAAGTGCCTAAGTATGGAATGAGGGATCCGCATATGCTCTATAAAATCTCATGTCCATAATTTATATAGAGACTCATCTGCCCAAGTCCGAATGTTAATTTGTATATCGTGGAAGTGTAGGTGCTATTTGTAGGCCACGAAACAATAAACACTCAATTTTCAACCCGCCAAGCCGTGAACCCGCGATCCAAAAAGTGCCTGGATCACCTGTCAATTTGTATATCACAGAAGTATAGGTGCTATTTGTAAGAAACCAAACAATAGATACTTAATTTTCATCTCGCCAAGCCGCAAACCCGCGATCCAAAAAGTGCCCAAGTATGGAATGAGGGATATGCATATGTTCTAGAACAATACAAATGCAATATTCATCCAAGAAGCTCGTAGGTCCTCTAGTCAATTTGTATACCGCAGAAGTTTGGGTGTTATTTGTAGGACACAGAACAATAGAGACTCTATTTTCAACCCATCAGGCTGCGAACCCCCGATAAAAAAAGTGTCTATGTATGGAATGAGGGATCTACATATGCTCTATAAAATCTCATGTCCATACTTTATATAGAGACTCATCTCCGCAAGTCCGACTGTCAATTTGTATATTGCGGAAGTGTAGGTGTTATTTGTATGATCCAGATGGATATCGGTGGCCACCCTCCTTTTCCAACTGGCTCAAAACAATTTTCTAACAATTTTGACAATTTACTATTTTTAGCAGTTTTAACTTCCAGGGATTTTGAGAGCCTAAATGAAGGTTTTTCGGGATCGAGCTTCTTAATTATGGTTGAAGGCATGATTGAGCCCCCAAAATGAATCTCCTCAATGATACCTTTCCAAAAATCTATCACACGCCTAAAACGGAGATCGTATGCAAAAGTTACGACCCTAGGAAGTTGATGTACTAACTTACCCAAACGAGGCCCACATGACTTTTGGTGTTTCATCTCCTAGGGTTAGGTTTTTGGATGTCCAGGGTTTTGCAATTATTGTTTATTGTAAAAAGGCCTTCAAAGCCTCATTTTAATCTTCTTCTGGTGAATGCGCACAGTTGTCACATCTCTTCTAAGAGATAAGCCACCACCATTCTACCAAGCTTGTTTCCGCTGCATTTTACAATTTTAGCTTATTTCGTTATTGAATAGAAAACCAGTTTTACTGTATATCTGTTATTTTGTGTTAAGAACCTGTTAATAATATTTATTCATTTCTTTCTGCTCATAAAATCTAGATCAGTGGTATCAAAGCGGTCTGCTCCTTGTCGTCTTAATGAATGTCCCCAACGACTTCGGAGTACAAAGAGTTGGGTCTCGAGCTTGTTTCTCTTGAGGACAGAAGCTCTCGCACACCCAAGCGATCTCTCATGGCATGAGAAAGGAAATATGATGGGATAGGAGATCCTTTCAAACTATTTATTGAGGAAGCCCTCACGCAACAGAGGAACGAGATGATGGATAGTTTCGCGCAAATCCTTCGACGACTACCAATAGGCGACACATCTTCTTCGAACAGAGGCGCTGCACCATTCAAGGTACAAATAAACTTTGATATTCCTATATTTGAAGGTCAGATAGACGCATATGATGTAGACAAGTGG
Organism: Picea sitchensis; assembly: GCA_010110895.2. NCBI lineage: Eukaryota > Viridiplantae > Streptophyta > Pinopsida > Pinales > Pinaceae > Picea > Picea sitchensis. Next base: position 42,818 of record SNQJ01S0048495.1, read on the forward strand.
TTGAATCTACTAGAAGGGTATTTTTCTGTCCATAACTTTTCAAATAGAGAAAAGATTACTTTTGCGCTCCTCAAATTCGTTCCCCATGTCAAAGATTGGTGTGAAACTTTCTGTGAGAAAATGGAAACAGAAGAAACCTCATTATTTTCAGTCATGGCCACCTAGGAATCCTTCAGGGATGCTATTAAGGAACAATACTACCCTGTCGAAAGTTATGATGACCTGTATACCAAATGGACTACACTGCGGCAAGAAAGAGACCAAACAATGCCAGACTTCACAAATATCTTCTATACCTTGCACACCAAGATGGGTATCAAATATTTGGAGCGGCATCTGATGCTCAAGTATCGCGATGCTCTACATAGATACATCCAGACCGAAATGGAATTTTTGGACATATCATCCTTGGGCCTGGCCTACCGACATGTCATCAAAATCGAGCAAAAGCTCAAACAAAAGACGCGGTAATTTGGGCCTGGGAACCCCTCACAACAAAATCCAGGAAAGGGTGGCCCCAACCCACAGAAAAAAGGATAGATTAAAGATGGATAGTATCAGGAAAACCAATCCAAGCCGCAAGGAAAGAAGGACACTGGAAAGACAAAGAAAGATATCAGGAAGTAGTGCGACTTCCATAAGATCCCTTGGCATAACACTGTTGACTGCCACTCAAAGAAGTCACTGGTGGTCGAAGTGAAAGCCTCTTAATCAGATGCGGATTATGACTCTGAGCCAGAACCAGAAAGGGGAAGATAGATCATTGACACAGAACCTAGTGCCACCATTTCTACCACCAAGCTCCAGCCTGGTGAACTAGACGAACCAGAAGAAGGAGAGAACCTCTTCCATTCACAAATGTGGGTAAAAGGAACCCCGCTGCACTTCATCGTCGATAGCGGTAGCCAGAAGAACCTCATCTCAACAGAGGTCATCAAGTAGTTGGCCCTACCAACAACATCGCACCCACAACCCTACACCATTGGATGGATCCGCCAAGGAAGTGATCCCCGCGTCAGCCAACAGTGTCGACTGTCGTACGACATCAAGCCCTTCAAAGACAAGGTATTGTGTGATGTTGCTCCTCTTGAAGTTTGTGATGTTCTTTTGGGCCAACCTTATTTATGGAAACGTCATGTTGTATATGAGTCTAGGCCTCATAGTGTTATTATTACTTTGAAAAGGAAATTGTATAGGATACCCGAGGCAGTCCCACCTAGTGCTATTTCCTTGATCTCTTCTAAGAAATGCAGGAAGGTCATCTCTTAGATGGGGAATTTTGTCTTCTTTGTGATTCACTCTCAGAATAAGAGAAAGATCACAGCGACATCCAAAGTCTCTGCGGTCGACCTCTCCACACAACAGAAGCAAGTAGATAAGGTCGTGTAATAATACTCGGATATCTTCCCCTCACCTACAAGGGTACCTCTGCACTGCTAGGTCAAGAACCCCATCAATCTGACCCCCGGCACACCGCTGCCCAATGGGCCAATCTATCGTCACTCTTTATTAGAGAATGAGGAGATCAAGCGATAGATCCAAGAACTTCTCCACAAGGGGCACATCTGTCCCAACTTATCACCTTGCGAGAGCCCAATCATGCTGGTACAGAAGAAATATGGAACTTGGTGGCTCTGTATTGATTACCGGGCTCTGAATAAAATCATAGTCAGAAACCAGTACCCGATTCCCTGAATCGACGACCTCCTTGATCAAATCACGAGGGCCAAATACTTCAGTAAGATTGATCTGAAGTCTGGCTACCACCAGGTCCCAATAGAAAAAACAGATGTATGGAAGACCGCCTTCAAGTCAAAGGAAGGCCTTTTTGAATGGTTGGTCATGCCCTTTGGTTTGACAAATGCTCCAAACACTTTCATGAGGATGATGGATGATATCCTGCAACCATTCACCAATACTTTTGTAGTGGTGTATCTAGATGACATTCTAATTTATATCAAGACTTGGGTCAAACACTTGCAGCAAATTCAGAAGGTTCTACACACCCTGGGGAAGCACAAGCTATACGCCAACTTGGAAAAATGCTCCTTCAACATGGACAGGGTCCATTACCTGGGCTACATCATTGATCAGCATGGCGTACATGTGGATCCAGCTAAGATCCAACTCATCCATGACTGGCCAACCCCAACAACACTCACTGAGATTCAGAACTTCTTGGGCCTTGCTAATTTCTACCATAGGTTCGAGTTGGGATTCTCCCATATTGCATGGGCCCTCAACCAAATAAGAAGGGGTGGTGGTAAGGTGAAATTTTCATGGGGCCAGTCCCAATAGAAAGCGTTCGATGATTTGAAGCAGCACTTGTGCTCATCCCCAGTACTTTCACTACCAGACCTGCAACATCCCTTTGAGATCAAGACAGATGCTTCAGACTATGTTGTGGGCATCGTTCTCACTCAGCATGACCACCCTGTGGCCTATCATAGTGAGACACTGTCAGATACTATCCGTAAGTACCCTACTTACGACAAAGAAATGTACTCCATTGTGCACACCTGCCTCCAGTGGAGACATTACATTATTGGGAAGGAGACAGTCATCCACACTGATCATAAGCCATTGTAGTTCATGCAGACACAAGGAAAATTGCAAAATGACCACCATCAAAAGTGGTCCACATACTTGCAACAATTCGACCTCAACATCAAGTATAAAACAGGAAGCACCAATCGCGTTGTTGATTTCCTCAGTATATCTCCAGTCGCGGCACTCACCACGGTGCTAGACTCTTGCGGCCATGAGACATTTGGATGTCCTCAACTCTATGAGACAAACCCTGACTTCGCCACCACCTACCAAATGTTGGGTTCAAACATAGTTGTCGTTAATTTCCATATTCAGGATGGGTTGTTGTGTCGTCTGGGCCATATCTGTGTTCCATCAAGTGATCAAGAGAAGCTAATTTGGGAAGCCCACTAAAGTCGGGTGGCAGGACACTTCGGCATCAAAAAGATAGTGGTGATGCTACAAAAACATTTCTACTGGTCGAAACTTCGACAGGAGATCAACAAGTATATTTGGTCCTGCTCTGCCTACACTATTGTCAAACTGACCACTAAGAAACAAGGCATGTACACCCCTCTTCCTACTCCTCATAGGCCATGGGAATCCATCTCAATGGACTACATGTCGGGCCTCCCATCCACCAAGCGGGGAAATGATTGTGTTTTTGTGGTTGTTGATTGCTTTTCTAAGATGGCGACTCTGGTTGCCTTCAAGAAGAGCATCACAATAGAGGTCGCTACCAAGCTCTTCTTTGAACAAGTATGGGTACATTTTGGAATCCCACAAACCATTGTCTCATATTGGGATAGTCGATTTCTCAGCACATTCTGGTCGAGCCTCTGGTCACTACTGGACATGAAGCTCACCAAATCCACGGCCTTCCACCCCAAGACAAATGGCCAAACCGAGGTTTTAAATCGAATGATTGTGCATATCCTTCACATGTATAATTCAAATCACCCTCGCACATGGGATGAGAGCCTTACCTATGTCCATCATAGCTACAACCGAGCTTTACATAGCTCAACCGACCACAACCCCTTTTAGGTGGGCTTGGGATTCCAACTATTGGATCCCATAGATGTTGTAATTCCCTTTGTGGTCACCTCGACCGACTCATCTCCTACTCCAAATGAAGATGAAAAAGCCACCCGGTTCATTGAGCAGATCCAACACATCCGCCAACAGGTTCAGGATATCCTACAGAATTCCAATGACAAGTACAAACAACTCCATGATCAACATCGAGTGCCACATAAGTTTCAAGTGGGCAAAAAAGTTTGGTTTCACTTGCAGAAAGAACGCCTTACAGGACCCCATCGGAAGCTTTTCCCACTCCATTATGGGTCGTACACTATCACCAAGTCCGTGGGGGGTAATTCTTTTGAGCTCAACATCCCTCCTTTCCTTGGCCTGCACCCAATGTTCAACGTGGATCTCCTTCGCCCTTATTTCCCACCATTATTGGACACCTCAGAAGTAGTAGAACAACTGACACCAACAGAGCTCAACCCTGACTGCATACAACATGCATCCAATGATCATATTTTGGACACACAGATCAAGGTCACTCGACAACAAAGGATCCAGCTTTATCGAGTCATCAAAGCAAGGCAACTCCTGCACCAAGGCAAGTGGCTCACCCGGGGCAAAATTCGACAGAAATTTTCTCATCTAATGGGGGACCTCAACGCAATGGATACCATTGCTTCCTAAGGAGGGAGGATTTATCCATATGGATATTGGTGTCCATCCACCTTTTCCAACTGGCTCAAAACAGGTTTTTGACAATTTTGGCAATTTACTATTTTTAGTAGTTTTAACTTCCGGGGCCATTTTGAGGGCCTAAATGAAGGTTTTTTGGGATCAAGCTTCTCATTGATAGCCAAATTCATGATTGAGCCCCCAAAATCAATCTCCTCGAAGATACCTTTCCAAGAGCTATCACACGCCTAAAACGGAGATTGTATGCAAAAGTTACGACCCCAGGAAGTTGATGTACTAACTTACCCAAACGGGGCCCACATGACTTTTGGCGCTTCATCTCCTAGGGTTAGGTTTTTTGATGTCTAGGGTTTCGAAATTCTTGTTTATTGTAAAAATTCCTTCAGAGCCTCATTGTAATCTTCTTCTGGTGAATTCACGCAACCGTTACATCTCTTCTCAAAGATAAGTTGCCACCATTCCAGCAAGCTTGTTTCCGTTGCATTTTACAGTTTCAACTTATTTCGTTATTGAATAGATAACCAATTTTACTGTATCTCTGTTATTTTGTGTTAATCACCTGTTAATAATATGTATTCATTTCATTATTCTCATAAAATCCGGATCATTGTAGGACACAAAACAATAGATACTCAATTTTCAGCCTGCCAAGCCGCGAACCCGCGATCCAAAAAGTGCCCAAGTATGGAATGAGGGATTCACATATGTTCTATGAAATCTCATGTCCATACTTTATAAAAGTACATGTTTACCCTGTATTACCCATTTGTCGGAATACTTTTATATCACTCGCCCAACCATATTGTACAAACTTTCTCGTCTAAGTAAATTCTACAATATGGACCAACCAACTCGCAAGTCCACCTGTCAACTTGTATATCGCGGAAGTGTAGGTGTTATTTGTAGGACACAGAACAATAGAGGATCAATTTTCAGCCCGCCATTCCAAGAACCCGCAATCAAAAAAGTGCCTAAGTATGGAATGACGTATCCGCATATGCTCTATAAAATCTCATGTCCATACTTTATAAAAGTGCATGTTTACTATGTTTATTGATAATATGTTATAAATTATCAATATGTAATATTAATAATTTAGTATTGAAAATAATGTTTTTAGATATGTTAGATAGTTCATAGGGACATCTTGAACGCGCCAGCCCTTGATTCCATCTGTCAATCTATCTATCGCGGAACTCTGAGTGCTATTTGGAGGACACAGAACAATAAAAGCGCAATGTCGAGCCAGCCAGCCCACAGGTCCACTTCTGAATTTACAAATTCCACGACATACAAATTGACAGTCGATATCTATCACTGAGTTACAATATGACCATCGGCCCTTCACGTCTCCTGGGTATATCTTCTATAGTTTTTCTTTTGTAACCCGCCCGACCGCTTTCCATACTTTGGTATTTCTTGGAATCAGTTTCCCCATCATCCCTGCCTTCATGCTTGTTTCCAGATATGCAATAATTAATCTTTAATGCTAGTAGCCATCCTGTAGGAACCGTTAAGATTGTCATTAATGTGCCAAAATCCAGAGAATATTTGTCATTACAACGAATTAAACTAAGACTTGCGTACAACTATGTTATCCTTTCCAAGTATTCATTTCAAAGGCGATGCAATGTTCCTTTTTTGTGCATCGACGGGTTGGTTCTTTTAATAAATTTCTAATTATTAATCTCTTTTCGTCGTCACAGCCACCTTCACACTTTTTTCTAATTGTGCAATTACTGAGCTGTGATGGTGACAGCTCATTCCGCACAAACACTGGAAATTGTCATTGATCAGCGAAAGTCTCGAGGAGATATTCCACTGATACGTATTAAACCATAATTTGCGGAGGGTTATATTATCCCTCCCCGATTTTCATTTCAAACATCGTCTCAAGCAAACAGAAATTCTTAATAACTTCTAGCAGCAGTTCTCTCCACACACAGAAAACACATTGGTGCATAGTGGCCAGACGTTCCACTATTCCAGGGCACATTCTTACTATTCATCTCCCTCTGCCCAGGAGAAAAAAGGAAATGGTCCCTTGGTACACCGAGAGATATATTTCAAGAAAAAAAAATTCATCGTAACCCTGGCTTCTCAGAGAACCTGCCTAGTTGGATTCATGCCTGTCGCAGAAGTTGATGCCATGAATTTCGAGCTGGAAGAAGATGATCTGATGGATGATGATATGGAAATGGATGATGGAAATGCAAAGAATCTTCCCACTCCTGCGCCCAAATTGAAATGAACCATAAAAAACGAAGCTTCCCGGCTCGGTGATGGCAGTCATGACAACACCAAAAGGAGTTTCAGAAAAGAAACCAACGGTAAACGCAACAACCACTTTGCAGTGCGAAAGTAGGAATTCCAGAATTCCAAATTAGTTCGTTCTGGGCGGAAGAGTTTCACTGTAAAGAAATGATATGTTGATTCTCCCAGAGATATATTTCAAGCCAAAAAATTAGTGATTAACATCTTCAGGAATCAGGTCCAAAACTCTCGCTGTTGCAAGGCATTTTCCTACTAGTCATCTCCTTCTGCCCAGAATGAACTAATTTGGGCCTCTGGAATTGCACATGCAAGTTGTGCTACTAAATTTTTTTGGACTATGCAGAGGCGGTTTTAGCTTATGGCTATTCCACTTGCCCTGCAACCATTTACGTGTTGCATATTGCGGATACCATGCATGTGTTTGTCGCAAATACCTTCAATGTTTTGGCCCAAAGAACTGGGTCCAATTTCTAAGGATAGATGTACAATACTCAGTGTTTTTCTTATTCTTTTAAATGGATTTTCTATTACAAAAAAAAAATCCTTCGACTCTTCGTTGCTGCCTCTTTTCTGGGTTTAACGCATATTCTAAATTACATGGTTCATTTCTCTCATACTTCTTCGATATTGTATTTACTAATACCAATGTACAATGTTGCAGCAAAATCATTATTATTGTTTCTAGAAATGCAATTATTAAGTTTTAATGCTAACAGTCCATTATGCAAGAAGTTTATTACTTGACTTAATATGTTGCACCCATGGAAGAAATGAAGTTTACACACACAATTACACCCACACAATTGCACACAATTACACCCACATGTTCCAATAAAATCTAATCTTCAACAAAGCATTTGTTGGCAATTAGTAGAACATGAAGTTTAGTAGTTAAGTTAATATGTTACATTCATGGAAGAATGTATCAAGAACATAGTTACACGCAGAGGTTGCAATAAAATCTAATCTTCAACAATGCATTTGTTTACAATTAGTAGAACATCATGGTTTTGCAACAATGGGGATTCCTTGAAACTGATTCGCGCTTACCAAAACTGCCTTCCGCCTTTCTATTTTCCCACTCTTTTATTCCCTCTAGTTTCTCTTCCTGGTTACTTAATTGTTTTTTTTGAAAAATGCCTTGCTCTGCAGCTTCGCGGATTCAGGCCTTTCCAACAACTGCTTCCCCTTTCTTTAAATTGACCCTCTATTTTTCATTGTCCCACAATTGGCACCCATAGTTCCGTGATATACAAATTGACAGGCGGACTTGCGCGGTGGTCAGGTCAGCATTGCACTTCTACTTTTTCATCACCTCCAAACAACATTCGGAGCTCCACGATATACAAATTGATAGATACACAAACTTGCAACCATTCTTAGATCATACCCTCATCGGTATTGCGGTCCCCATTTTGAAGCTCGTCTGTCCACTTTCTATACTTCACCATTTGTTCAAATTTCTTTGGTGGATTGTCGGTTTGGCGGGTTGAAGAAATATTCAGTTCGTAGTCATTGTTTCATGTGCCCGTGCCCCTTTGATATTATCAATTGGAAATTATATATAAGATCTTATTTCTACGCATGCAATTAGCAATTTCCTTATTCCATACTTAGCCACTTTTCTGGAATTCCGCAAATATACAAACCGACTGTTGAACTGCCCCACCATGATCTCTTCCATTTTACACATTTTGCACTCAAAATTTCCTAAACATAAAATTTCACCGTGCAACACTCGGTTATCCTGACTATCCCCATAACCCTTTTTTGAATCTCATCCGATCGCTTTTCAGAGCT
>SNQJ01S0048496.1:6020-37924 GCA_010110895.2 Picea sitchensis
ATCTACTAGAAGGGTATTTTTCTGTCCATAACTTTTCAAATAGAGAAAAAATTACTTTTGCGCTCCTCAAAGCTGTTCCCCATGTCAAAGATTGGTGGGAAACTTTCAGTGAGGAAAAGGAAACAGAGGAACCCTCATTATTTACAATCACGACCATCTAGGAATCCTTTAGGGATGCTATTAAGGAACAATACTACCCTGTCAGAAGCTATGATGACTTGTATACCAAATGGACCACACTGCGACAAGAAAGAGACCAAGTAGTGCCATATTTCACAAATATCTTCCATACCCTGCGCACCAAGCTGAGTATCAAAGATTCAGAGCGACATCTGGTGCTCAAGTACTGTGGTGCTCTACATAGATACATCCAGAATGAAATGGAATTTATGGAGCAGAAGCTCAAACAAAAGACGCGACAATTTGGGCCTAGGAACCCCTCGCAACAAAAGCCAGGAAAGGGCGGCCCCAACCTACAAAACAAAGGATAGAGACAAGATGGACAGTATCAGGACAACCAGTCCAAGCTGTAAGCAAAGAAGGACACCGGAAAGACAAAGAAGGATACCGGGAAGTGGTGCGACTTCCATAAGAGCCCTTGGCATAACACTGTTGATTGTCGCTCAAAGCAGTCGCTGGTGGCTGAAGTGCAAGCCTCTGAATCAGATGCGGGTTCTGACTCCGAGTCAGAACCAGAAAGGGGAAAACGGATCATTGACGTGGAGCCGAGTGCCATCGTTCCTACCACCAAGCTCTAGCCTAATGAACCAGATGAGCCAGAAGAAGGCAAGCACCTTTTCCATTCATAGATGTGGGTAAAAGGCACCTCGCTGCACTTCATCGTTGATAGCGGTAGCCAAAAGAACCTCATCTCAGCAGAGGTCATCAAGTGGCTGGACCTGCCAACAACGTCGCACCCGCAACCCTACACCATTGGATGGCTCCGCCAAGGAAGCGATCTCCACGTCAGCCAACAATGTCGACTACCGTATGACATCAAGCCCTTCAAAGACGAGGTATTGTGTGATGTTGCTCCTCTCGAGGTTTGTAATGTTCTTTTGGGCCAACCTTATTTATGGAAACGCCATGCTGTATATGAGTCTAGGCCTCGTAGTGTTATTATTACTTTGAAGAAGAAATTGTACATGATACCTGAGGCAGTCTTTCCTAGTGCTATTTCCTTGATCTCTGCCAAGCAATGCAGGAAGGTCATCTCTCAGATTGGGAAATTTGTCTTCTTCGTGATTCGCTCTCAGAGTAAGAGAAAGATCGCAACCACATCCAAGGCCTCTGCGACCGATCTCTCCACACAACAGAAGCAAGTGGATAAGGTCATGGAAGAACACTCAGATGTCTTATCCTCTCCTACCGGGGTACCTCTGCACTGCCAGGTCAAGCATCCCATCGATCTGACCCCAGGCGCACCGCTACCTAATGGGCTGGTCTACCGCCGCTTTTTGTTAGAAAACGAGGATATCAAGAGGCAGATCCAAGAAATTCTCCACAAGGGGCACATCTGTCCCATCTCATATCCTTGTGGGAGCCCAATCATACTAGTGCAGAAGAAAGACGAGACCTGGTGACTCTGCATTGATTATCGGGCTCTGAATAAAATCACAGTCCAGAACCGGTACCCGATTCCCCGAATCGATGACCTCCTTGATCAGCTCAAGGGGGCCAAATACTTCAGTAAGATTGATCTGAAGTCTGGCTACCACCAGGTTCCAATAGAACATACAGATGTATGGAAGACCACCTTCAAGTCAAAAGAAGGTCTTTTTGAATGGTTGGTCATGCCCTTTGGTTTGAAAAATGCTCCAACAACTTTTATGAGCATGATGGATGATATCCTGCGACCTTTCACCAGTAATTTTGTAGTGGTGTATCTGGATGACATCCTCATCTACAACAAGACTTGGGCGGAACACTTGCAGCATATTCAGCAAGTTCTGCACACCCTGCGGCAACACAAACTATATGCAAAATTGGAAAAATGCTCCTTCGGCATGGACAAGATCCACTATTTAGGCTACATTGTTGATCAGCATGGTGTGCATGTGGATCCAGCCAAGATCTAGGTCATCCATGACTGGCCATCCCCAACCACACTCTCTGAGCTTCAGAGCTTCTTGGGCCTCGCCAATTTCTATCGCAAGTTTGTGTTGGGATTCTCTCATATTGCATGGACCCTCAACCAAGTAACCAGGGGTGGCGGTAAGGAAAAATTTGTGTGGGGCCTGTCCCAACAACAAGCCTTCGATGAATTGAAGCAGCGCTTGTGCTCATCCCCGATACTTTCATTACTAGACCTGCAACATCCCTTTGAGATCGAGACAGATGCTTCAAACTATGTTGTGGGAGTCGTTCTCACTCAACATGGACACCCCGTGGCGTATCATAGTGAGACGCTATCAGATGTTGTCTGTAAGTACCCTACTTACGACAAAGAAATGTACTCCATTGTGCAAGCCTGCCTTCAGTGGAGAAATTACATTCTGGGGAAGGAGACAGTCATCCACACTGATCACAAGCCACTACAATTCATGCAGACCTAAGGAAAATTGCAGAATGACCACCATCAGAAGTGGTCCACATACTTACAGCAGTTCCACCTCAACATCAAGTATAAAACAGAAAGTACCAACCGAGTTTTCGATTGCCTCAGCTGACCTCCAGTCACGACACTCACCACGGTGCTAGACTCTTGCGGCCATGAGACCTCTGGATGCCCCCACCTCTATGATATAGACCCTGACTTCTCCACCACCTACCAAATGTTGGGAGCAAACTCAGTGGTCATTGATTTCCATCTTCAGGATGGGTTGTTGTGCCCTCTGGGCCATATCTGCGTTCCATCAAGCGAGTGCATGAGGCTGATCTAGGAAGCTCACTACAGTCGAGTGGCAGGACACTTTGGCATCGAAAAGATAGTGGCAGTGTTGCAAAAACATTTCTACTGGCCGAAACTTCGATAGGATGTCAGCAAGTATATCAGGTCCTGCACTGCTTGCGCTATTGCCAAACCGACCACTAATAAATAGGGCATGTACACCCCTCTTCCTACTCCTGACAAGCCGTGGGAATCCATATCCATGGACTACATGTCAGGCCTCCCGTCCACCAAGAGGGGCAATGACTGTGTTTTTGTGGTTGTTGATCGCTTTTCCAAGATGACGATTATGGCCGCCTGCAAGAAGAACATCACTGCAGAGGCCACTGCCAAGCTCTTCTTTGAACATGTCTGGGTACACTTTGGGATCCCAAAAACCATTGTCTCAGATCGGGACAGTCGGTTCCTCAGCACATTCTGGTCAAGCCTCTTGTCACTGTTGGATACCAAGCTCACCAAATCCACTGCCTTCCACCCCCAGATAGATGGCCAAACTGAGGTCGTCAATTGAATGATCGTACATATCCTGGGCATGTACAATTCCAAGCACCCCTGCACATGGGATGAGAGTCTTCCTTATGTCTAGCATAGCTACAACCGAGCCCTGCATAGCTCAACTGGCCACAGCCCCTTTCAGGTAGGGTTGGGATTCCAACCATTGGGCCCCATGGATGTTGCACTACCACTGGCGAACACCTCGACCGACTCGTCCCCTGCTCCACCAAAAGCTGACAAAGCCACCCAGTTCATTGAGAGGATCCATCACATCCACCAACAGGTTTAGGATATTTTACAGAAGTCCAATGCCAAGTACAAGCAACGCCATGATCAACACCGGGTGCCACATAAGTTTCAGGTGGGTGACAAAGTTTGGTTGCACTTGCAGAAATAACGCCTTACAGGGCCCCATCGGAAGCTTCGCCCACTCCAGTATGGGCCATACACCATCACCAAGGATGTGGGTGACAATGCTTTTGCACTCAACGTTCCCCCTTTCCTTGGCCTGCACCCAGTCTTCAATGTGGCTCTCCTTCGGCCATATTTCCCACCATTATTAGACACCTCAGAGATAGCAGAGCATTTGACACCAATAGAACTCAACCCTGATTGCATGCAAAATGCATCCAATGATTAGATTGTGGACACACAGATCAAGGGCACCTGACAACAAAGGATCCAGCTTTACCGAGTTGTCAAAGCAGGGCATCTCTTGCACCAAGGCAAGTGGCTCACCCGGGGCCAAATTCAACAGAAATTTCCTCATCTGATGGGGGAACTCAATGAAATGGAGACCATTGATTCCTAAGGGGGGAGGATTGATCCATATGGATGTCGGTGGCCTCCCACCTATTCCAACTAGTTCATTTTGGCAGTTTTCTAGTTTGGTAGTTTTTTTCTTAGTTTTCAGGGCCCTGACTTGCGGGGCCGTTTTGAGGCCCTAAACAACGTTTTTAGAGATCGGCACAGTTAATAATGTTCTTTATTAAATCAAAACAAAATGTGTAGTCCTCGGATAGACCTTTCCAATGGGCTATCGTGCGCCTAAAACGAATATTGTATGCAAAAGTTATGACCCCAGGAAGTTGACCGACTAACTTACCCAAATGGGGCCCACATGACTTTTGGTGCTTCATCTCCTAGGGTTAGGTTTTTGGATTTCTAGGGTTTTTGACATTCCCGTTTATTGTAAAAAGGCCTTCAGAGCCTCATTGTAATGATCTTCTTGCGAATGAGTGCAACCGTCACATCTCTTCTCAGAGATAAGCCGCCACCATTCCAACAAGCTTGTTTTCTGCTGCATTTTACAGTGCCAGCTTATTTCCTTATTGAATAGAAAACCAGTTTTACTATATCTCTGTTATTCTGTGTTAAGCATCTTTTAATAATCTGTATTCATTTCGTTCTGCTCATAAAATCCGGATCATCATCAGTGGACAAGAGTTTCAGAGGACAACAAAAGCCACAACCTTTTTGGAGAGCAGTTGCTTACTCTATGTGGGGAATTTGACTTAGTCATTTGTAATGGGTTGGCTAGATGGGAGAGTTCTGGCAATTTCACTTGCAATACCTACAATGGTGCAAGTGTAGTAGACTATGCAATTCGCTCACATGGATTGTGTGAGAAAATGGAGGAAGTTTTTAATGGTGAACGATTTTGGGAGTTGAAATTTGATCATAGGTCAATCTATTTAAGTTTCACTTGGGATGAACAACAACAACATGGGACAAAAAATCAGTGCATTCAACAACCTCCTTCAAAGGGCAGAATTCTTTTGACTCAAAAAAATTGTAATACCTTCAAGATAGCGCTACAAATGATGTTTAACAAGTAGAAAATTCCATCCCATGGCCTCCATAGTCATGAACTAACAAATTTAAGTTGGAGTGCTCTCACAGAATGCAAAAGACCAAAAAAAGGAAATCTGAAACAAATTGTTTTCCGGTTAATGCTTGGTTTGATGAGGAATGCAAAACAACAAAGAAAACTTTGAAATAATCAAGCGAGAAAGAAATAAACATAAAATCCTACAAGCAAATTGTAAGAAAAAAAATTTGATTTCATGATCTCAAGGAGGGAGGAACTAATCTTCATGGGGAAAAATAACCCCAAGTTATTTTTGGAAGGACTTCAAATGAGAAAGAAACAAACTGAAAATAATATCACAACTTATCAGAACGTGTTGTTTCCATGGGTGGCGATCTCATTCTTCTGCATGCTGATATGGTATAATGGTGTGTGTTTGTCTCAATTCATCATTTTTATCCCTCAAATAGGAATCGAGTTTGGACATCATTATTACTTAGACGTGTAATCTGAATATCCTTGATTGCAAACTTTACTTGCTGTTGGATCAATTCTGTCGAGTACAGGGTGTGAATATTATGTATCTTTGAATCTTATTCCAGCGGGTTGTTCCTAAAACAAAGTGCTTCGATGTCCACGCATACCCATTTACAGCCCTGGGGTGAAATCTCTCAAATGGCCAACATTTCCACTGTCACGATTGATGAAGACTGAGTTGTATGCCGAGGCTGGCTCGCATGGAAGTAGATGTTTTTGTTAGTTAACGTGATCTACTTCCTCATTTTTTTGGCTGCGCATAACAGGATCTTATTGTAGACAACAAGATTCAAGGCTGAATTACATCATTCATACACTTGTTTTTCAGAGGTGTTGATCTATCTTTGATAGTCTGTGTAGACTTGTTTGTTTGTGAATTAGTTTTCATGACTGAAAAAGGCTATTGTGCAGAGTCAAGTGGGAAACAATCTATGGCAATTTGATCCAGCTTTTAGAGTTCAGTTTTTGATTTTTTGTTAGAGGTCCTTTTGTATGTTTCATCGGGGATGTCTAAGTTTGACTTTGGTCCAAAACTTCTTCACGAAATTTTGTAAAAAGAATGACCCTTTGATGAATTGGAATGAAATAAATGATTTATTTATGTCTCATCTATCTTGATTATCGACTTGGTGTCTTTACTTATGTCTCTAGATTTATTTCAACAATTGTTATATTCATAAAATCATATAAATAATGAATTTTTCAGCAAGCTTTTATTTATAAAAAAACTAGCCTAAGCCCTCGTAATCAATACTTGTGAGTTAGGATATTAATTTTGATGGCTATAAACATAGGGTGATATTCCCGTTTATTTTTCTTTAGCCAAGAAGAATCTGAAAATGCTTGAGTAAGATCATTTCATGTCTTTTCCTCAACACGTTGGAAATCATGATTTGGAAATTATTGACTGCACAGATATAGCAATTAGTTTCTTGGGAAATGCGGCGATGAATAAAATTATGGGTGCTTCCACTATCAACAAAAATGATGACCTTCCTATTCTTGATGTAACCAATTATCTTGAGGGTTTGGGGAGCATAGAAGCCAGTGAGAGCATTTAGGGAAATGACCAGTTCTACTTCGAAAGGGTCTGGGGGAGGGGTTATGTCAGTGGATTCAGGTGACACAAATAAAAGGGGAGCCTCAACATCCTCTTCTGAAACATCCTCTGAGATGGCCATAATTTTTTTTTGTTCCTTACACTTGTGTCCCATAAAATATTTGTCATCGCAATTATAACAAAAGCCTTTAAGGTGGCGTTCAACCATTTTGGCCCTGGTCAATTTCTGGATCTTTAATAGGATAGAAGGAGGAGTGGGAGTTACTGGTTTAGTGCGAGGAATAAAGGATGTTTTTCGATTTTGAGAAAATACAACATGTTGTGCTTCCTTAGCTCTTTTAGTAGCATCCACCCAACTCTAAGGTCGAGCCATGAGGACATGGGCATGAATCTCATCCTTGAGGCCACTGATAAAACAATCTAAAAAAAAAACATCATACATGCCCTTTGTACGAAAATTCAGTGGCTCAAAAGCAGTTATAAAGTCTTCCATTGTGCCAGATTGTTTCAACTTTTTCAAACGACCTAAATGGTTGGTGTCAGTGTCAAAGCGTTCATAAAACTCTGCCACAAAGTGTGTCCAAGCCACATATCCTTGGTGGGCATTTTTTCTCCATTGCCACCATTGCCAACGTTCTTGATCTAGATGGAGAACACCATACCAAAGTTTGGACAACTCGTCCTTAACGCCATACAAAGAGAAATAATTTTCCATTTGATTTACCCAGCCAGTGGGATCCGATCCATCAAATTTGGTTACATCCACACGTGGAAGACGCAGGTCACGCTGAAAGTGACGGGGCTGAAAATTATTCGAATGAGAGGAAGTTTCACCTTCGATATACAAAGGTGGGTCAGATAAGGGAAGATTTGCAAGGATATGTAGCTTGGCGTAGATCATCGTAATGAAAGATTCAAGATGGGTAGTAATGTATTATTTGAGCTATTGTTTGAGTTCTACGATTGAGGCGACAATGGAGGAATGTATCTTTTGATTGATGGTGGAAATATTGGCACTGAGTTCTCGCACTTCTTGTTGGGTTTCTGTGAAATTAGAGTGCAAGGTAGTGAAGCGAGTTTCCAAGTCTTGGTTACGGGTATGGGCCATGATGACGAGGGAACACGAAAAGGGGCGAGTGGGACTACACAGAAAATGGGTTATGGGTGAAGTGTATCACAACAATCAAGGAAATGAGTTGAATCCAATGGGGTAAAGACCAAATAAGGGTATTGGAAAGGGGTCGAGTCCACAAGAAAAAAAATTGTTGAAAAATGATAGGTATGACTGCGATAAGGGAGAAGAGAGAAATCCAATGGAATAGGTCTCAAATAATGGTGCCAACAGGATCCAGACTTTTTTTTTTTTTACTCATGTAGAGTTATACTTTGATCTGAAGAATACTGTAGTGATGAAATGCCCAAATGCTTAATAGGAAGAAATGTGTAGTAATCTCGCAACGCGAATACAGGAGACACAACTGTGCCACAATAGATCTTGTCTGTTCTATTTTTGGTTCTATCCCAAGGGTTAGGTATTCAAGGGCTCTACAGACAAGGGTTTTCCCTGTGTTATATCTCTCTGATATACGTGTGGGGTCCAATAGTATTACTCAACCCAATATCTCAGGGCACCAACTAAGGAGGCTAGATCGTGCCCTTAGTCGTACTAGCCGACTACTCAGGTACTAGAGAGTATCTTCCCAAGTGTTGTTCTCGGTGGCACTATAGCAGTCAGGCAGATGATCGACTTATCTATGGAGGGATTTAAGAGATCTAGGTTGATCCGTATACAGGTTTTGTCTGATGCGCTACTACTTGAAGGGGTACCAACATGTGTTACAAAGGTGTCCAATAGATGTGCACTTAAGTACCACTGGTATTTCATGCGTGTATGAATCCCCGACTGTAGGTTTATGCACGTAACAATAGATATATGTAGCATAAATATGTTGGAATACATCTCTACCCTGGAAAAGAAATAAACTGACAATTTTCTGCCAAGGAAGGTGCTTGTTGGGCCCCAACAACCCCCTTCTTTATTTTTAATCAAAATCTAGGGTCCCTCGAAATTTTACTTGGATTCTTAATTTTTTTCCTTTTGACTTGATTGGATTGGTATTGGTTTGCTTTGTTTCGAGGTTGGTTTGAGTTTATATTCTTTTATTTTGTTTGGTTTGAGTTTCATGAAATTCAAATGCCATTTCGTTTTTCTTTCTACAAAGTTTTGATGTTGATGGACGAGCTTCATAATTTGGGAGTGTGTTATTACCTCTTCCTTATTGAATTTATCTGCTATGAGAATGGCTTGGTTGAAGACTTGGATTAATAACAATAATTTTACAGGAAGAATTATTGTGACACATCGTTTCTATGACATTTGTTTACATTTGATCAATTTTGAATGAGGGAGAGACGAACATAGAAATCTTAATTTAAAGGAAAACATTAATTTTTATCAATTGTTTACTTTTCTTTAAATTATAATTATGTTTTCGTCTTTTGCTCATTAGCAATCATTTTCACAAAATCATTTGGTAGGTTTAATTAATTAATTATTTTTGTCAGTTTGCATCTCATTAAAAAAAAAAAAAAAGAATTATCTATCATTTGTTTGATTTTGTGAAAACCCAAAATCAATATTTTTCTCCTCTCCATCAACTTGAAGCTTCTAGAATTTTAAGATCACATTTGAAAGAAAAATATAAACAATGTTTGTTTAGAAATTATAGTTAGTTTAAATTCATTTTAATTTTATTGTTCTAGATTTTGTTTTATTCACAATTTTTAGGTTATTAATTTGGTTTATTTTTGTTTCACATGTTTTTATTATCAGTTATTTGGTACGGATATAATAATGGCTTGATTTTATTATCTAAATATGTTCAAGATAATTCATCCAAAAATAATATTGGATTGCTGCAAATAATTTATGAGCAACAACAGATAAGATTTGGAAATGCATTCAAGAACATAAAGATGATTTTGCAGGACTTGTTTTAGCCAAACTGTAAGGAATCTGAAGAAACGGTTGAAAACCCATCTGCAGAATGGACCCATTTAGCTTAACCTTGAGCTTTTTCCCAAACAAATGCATGATTTGAGAGATATTTTTGTCTTTTTACAAGACAAATTTCAGGTGGCGGAAATTATTAGTGACGCCCAGACTGTTCATTCATTACATAAATATATGAGAAAGTTCAGAGCCAAAGGGATCCAGGGAATTGAGAGGAGGATTTTTATCCTTTCTTTTTTGTATATTATTTATTTTGTAAATTTTTTTTCTTTTCAAATGGAGGAACGGATGGTTGGAATCTTTGGGAGAATGGACCAGTATTTTCGAAAAGAATATGGAATTCCAGGTTGCTTAATGGATTTTATCTTGTGAGTAAAATGACTTTGTTTTCATTATAATATCTTCATATTCTTTGAGTAATTGATTATGCATTGATTTAAATTAGCCTTAGTCGATTTTATCAATACATGGTTAATTGCTATCATTTATGTATTAATTTTTTCAATCTTTAAGAGTCTATTATCCCAAAAATTCATTTTGGGCCTTATGATGAACTTATTATACTGAAACTACATGGGATACAATTTACTCTTTGGCTTTTGTCCTTGTGTAGACTATGAAATGTTAATATTGTTTCTCATATAATTTCTGAATATGAAATTTTATTTGTATTGAATTAGCTTTAGACTGTTCTGCATATAATTTTTCATGTTATGTTTTCATTTATATGGTTCATTATATTTTGGTTCCTTTAATATTTGTGGTTGATCATCTATTGATACATTTTGAGTTTACATCTAATGATGGATAGTTGATAATACCATTTGTTGAGGGTTGGAGTTTATTTCACTTTTAGCTATTGGACATTTTAAAGTCACATGAGATAAAATTTATTTGTCTTTCTGTCATCACATATATGTTTCGAAACTTAAAAGACTTCCTTGAGTTGTTTAAGGAAGTATCGTTCTTGCTTTTGTCATATATTTATACTTGACACAGGTTAAGTGGAGCTTATACAAAAAAAAAAAGACGAATATAGCTTAGTATTGTTGATCAATGTTAGGCTAGTTAGTTTACATTTTGTTCGATTTGTTGATTTGCGAATGGATAATGATTACACTATTTAAACCAAGGATGATTTTAGGGGATAAATTTCGCTCATGGGCTAATTTTCCATGGTTTTTCCCCAAAAGAGATTTGTTATTTTAAAAATGATTTGCCCAAATTTTATAGGATAAAATTATTTTAACTTAAAAATATCCAAAATTTTGTACAAACTATACAAAATCCTTAGAAATTTGAATATTTTTACAAAAATATCGCTAAACATTTATGGTTGGCATATGAAGGATTAGTAAGATTCACTAAGGTTTCTACATTTTAAAATAAATTTTCATCCTTAAAATCATCCCTAATTTAAACGTTAAATGCTTTGTCCATTATTGTTATATCATTTATAATCTTATTCATTCATTGTTTATTATCTTGTCATTTATAGTATAAAATTATTTCTTTTTTTATTTTTCACCTTGTTTTGATCTATTAGTTGAAAACAACCATTTTCACGAGGCTTTATTTAAACCTTGTAATTGTACACATCTATTGTATATAATACTAATATTAGGTAAGCAATTGTATTAATGCATTGTTTGATAGGATTGTACATCTAGTTAGTTTACATCTTTTAATTATTTTAGAATCCTTGTTAGCTAACAGAGCCATAAAACCCGTCAGGGTAGATTATCCCAAACGGATTGGGTTAAATAGACAACCCAGACCGTATCTTCCCTTCTCATTGATGATGTTTCATAAACGCCCACCAACAAATGGCGCTAGAAGGAGGGTTGAGGTAAATTTAATGATTAATTGTTTTACCCCTCAGCCTATCATAATTCCAGATTTATAAATTCTTCTTTTGTGTCATCTTGAAACTCACTAGAAGGAAGGCCACACTAACAAGCTGGAGTTGTAGGAGTCTTTGTTTTGAATGTATTTAATTCCCCATGGCTCCCCAAATCACTGTGTTGGAACATGTTTTCTACTTCTCATTACCCGATATTCCCAACGAGACAACCTCTCGCTTGTCCAAACTAACCTTTGATGGTGGGGGAGATGTATTTGCAAAAGACCATCTTAACAAGTTTTGGTGTAAATGCATCAAGCATGATATTTCTGATTTAAAGGTTTTATGCAGATTGTTCGCTTTTACTTTTAGGAGTCGGATTAAACATTGGTTTGAATCTTTTCCAGCATATCACATTATTGATTGGTTTCAATTTGTATAGGAATTTTTACATTCTTTTGAAATCTATGATTACAATCAATTATGTGAAAAATTTCAGGCTTTATTAATCAATGAAAATTCATTTCCAGAGGTATTTTTAACAAGCATCCATTATGTTCTCTATAAGTTTCAACTTTTTTTTTTTAAGTAAAAAAGTGGAACCTGCTATATTAAATTATAGAAGAAACTTTGACAAAATATATAGTGATATAGGTCTGAGTCACCAAAAATGCTGCCGATTACCGGAAACCAGCATAAGTGGAGAGCATGTAACAGTAGCATGATAAAACAGGAAACAAAGTAGCATCTGTCCTACCCAGAGGAAACCAGGACAGATGACTATAGTCCAGATGGCATAAAACAGTAACATGATAAAACTAAGAACCAAGAAAAGCATAAAGACCTAGATACCCAGTGACCTGTCGCCCTTACTTGACTGCCACGTGGACCCAGCCGGGATGGCAAATGCCTGTGCGCAGAGAGGGCACCTTTGCTTAGCTGGAACATTGGAGAACGCATCAAGGAGCAAGTCCAGACGCTGGCCCATGAGAAGGGCTCTATGCTCTAGGTCTGCCAAGTGGCCTTGGAGTTCGAACACCAGAGCCAGATGCTCTGCACGGAGGAGAGAGCCATGCAAACCATCACCCACGTCGTTGAGGGAGGCATCCCTCAGTTCCATGGTCGCTCTAATTCCAGCGTCAAGCTCCATCTGCTCTGCACCATCCCCATCATCCTTCCTCGCCGAGTGATTGTTGTCCGCATTCACATCTGCTTTGGTTTCCTGCATATCATGGCTGGTGGGGCTGTAGTCACCCAGCCAGGGAATTTCCTCAACAATGCAGTCGGGGATATCATCAACCAGAGCAAAATTTGGGCCGCTTTCATCCCGGTGAGTCACCTCCATGGCTCAAGTCTCCTGGGTAGTCGACAGGTCCTCCATGAATGGATCTTCTTCCACATAACAGGTGGGAAACACGTCCTCGGCCACATCCTTCTGCCTGTCTCCCGGCCTAATTTCCATGTCTTCGCTGCTGCAACCAGCTCCCGTCTCTGCAATGATGGCGAGCTGTGCCAATTTATCAGCCCGAGCCTTCTTCCGGAGAATGGAGGTTGCCATTGCCAGAGCACGTTCCAACTTTTCTTTTCTTTGCTGCTGCGCCTTATGGGTGTACCAGGCTGAGCCACGGCGAGGCCTGCCCCGCTTTCGAGCCATAGTTGCCAGGGAAAAGATGATTGTACAGAGGGGTTGCAGCGAGAGGTGAATAAGCCAGGATGAGAAGGACGTTGGGTTGCACCAGGGCTTCCAGAAGAAGAGGAGAGCTGGAGCAAGAGCAGACCGACTTTGTCCAGGCACATAAAAAATCCAAATGCCAGGAATTTCCTCACCAAAATGCAACGAGATGGGAGTGAGCCAGGGCGAGAGGAGTGCAGGACTGCACCATAGCGCCCATGCGAATAGGAGATCCGAAGCAGGAGCAAACCCGCTCTGTCCAGGCACATAAGAAAACAAATTACTAGAGGCTGAAGTCACCTGACCCCCATTAAACCTTGTCATGCTAAGTGCGCTGTGAGCGAGAGTGATCGCGCGAGGGAGGTGTCCCTTCATCGTATAGATGATGCTATGTCCTTCCACCATTGTTAATGAAGGCTTGTGGGTGGCGGACATCGGCATTTATGCCATGGCTTAGTGCTAAGCCCAGTGTCACAGGAGTGCCGCGTGTCACCCCATCCGGGGCCTCTATAAGTTTCAACTTAATGACATGTCATTTGTGCTAAATCTCCTCTCTGATGTTTGTGCCCTTTTTATCCAACCATTTTCAATCACAAATGATGAATCAATTACTAATCCTATCACTCAATTGCAAGAAGAATTTTGTTTGCATGATGAGAAGAATCCATCTGAAAATTTTGAACAAGAAAGGGAGGTAGAGTCTATTGAAAAGGTACTTACTGACAATCAAACTGGTTTTTCATCTGAATCATTGTATATTTAGTCCTCGACCATCATGGAAGAAGATTTGATGTTGGGTCAAGGTGAATATCCATATTCTTCGAACTCTTTCTCTAATCAGTACTTAAATGCAGTTATTGAAGAACACTTAGGTGATGAAAATGATCTTAAGAATTCTAACATTCCTATGAAACTGATTAGAGATGTAAATCTACAATTTGAAGAAGAAACCTTAAACTTTCATCCACAAATCATACCTTATCCACATGAAAGACTAGATGTTTTTCATGAAAGTTTTGAATTGTCTATCATACATGAGGAAAATCTAGATGATCATATTATGTTGAAGGATTTATCACCAAAATTGAGTGAAAGTTTTAATGAAAGTGAAGAGGAATGTCTTGAAAATACCATTGTTAAATATCATAGCTCAAGAGATTATTTTCATGTGCTCATTTATGATTCCTTTTACTCTTTATATCCCAATCCCTTCTTAGATTCTGGTGGACATGATACTTTACCCATGGTATCTTACTCTTTGCCATCACAATCAAATCTTTTTGATATGCCAAGATTTGGTGAAAATAATTTCGAACATAACATTTATGAAGTCGGATTTGACACTCTTTCACTTTCATCACTCGCATGGAAAAAATACATGTTGCAAGATGATTTTACACGATTTATTTTTGAAAAAGACAATGCACCCATTCTCATGGAGATCAAATATTCTACATTGCATATTCACTCTTTGGTTAGTTCAAATTTTAATGATTATGCTTCATGTTTTGAAACGATCCATCTCATCAAAGGAAGTGTTCAAACCAGTAACCTAATTCATGTCATGAATCCTCTTAGGATGTGTTCTCCATTGACAAATCTAGTTCATTGAAGTCATAGTTTGCATCTTAATTTTTATGATAGGATATTAGAATGGCTTGAGGATTCATATGTACAAAATCTTCATAATAAAGATAAAGTTGTTCTTTCTTTGTTTCTACCTAAATATCTAGGAGGTCAGAATGACATGATTTTTTTAGGTCCTCAATGTGAAGGAATTGATGAACACTTAGATAATTATCAAGAGGATGGGGCACTTCAGCCTTGGCTGATGTTTTTTTTAGGTCCCCATAATATTGACAAGTTTTCAAAACTTACTTACATTCTTCCATGCCATTATGACCCATATCACAACAAGATTGCAGAAAGGATGGAGGATTCATACATCAAGAAGTTTCAAAAAAATGGTAAGGTTGTGCTTGCTTTGTTTTTAAATGAATATATAGGAGGTAAGCATGACATATTTCTTTTGTATCTGCAAATACTACATTTTTTTATTCGGATTTTTGACTTTCTATGCCTTGCAGGATTGAAGATGCTCTTGTGGATGCACTGGAAATATGATTTTACTTAGCGTTTTGATCTATGTAGAAGTTAGAGTAGGTGTAGGAATATAGTCCTTTTGGGTTTTTCTTGCCTTTTCACTTTTTTCATTTGAATAATTCAATTATGAAGGCACGTGGTTATGAAAAGAGAACCATCGTCTGAATGTTGTCAGGGAACTCTTCTTTCAATTCATTTCTTTTTCCTTTTCGCAGTTGTCTTGATTAAATGTTTCGTTTTCAAAACTTGGTAGCACCATGCAATGATTTCAGATATTATGAAGCATTAATAAAGATATTAGGGATTTGATCTTAGTTTTACCCTAACAAACATAGCTTACCACTGCACGTAATTGCACTCATCCTAGTTCAGGATTTTCCTGTGACTTTTAATAATAATCTTGTTCAAAATGATGTATCATGCATCATTGTCTTAAGAAAAGAACCTTCCTATATGCAAATCTCTAAATTGTGTTGTTCTTCCTTTTGATCCTCTTTCTCTATGAGAGGTTGTTCTGGTTTTTTTTTGGTCAAATTCTTTTTAAAAGTGAGCTTTTTCTATTTCGATTTTATTTGTTTTGATATACTTTTGATTTGGAAACTCATTAATAAAATCTGATTCGGTTTGTTGTGTGTTTGTTTTTCTTGCTTTCTTTGATTGAACTTTCTTCTTGTCTATCTTTTTGAATAAATATATTTATGATCGAAGAGTGATTGTCGAAGGAAGCATTCATTTCAAGATTTGTGTTTTTAAAAGTGATTTGA
The DNA here is from genome assembly GCA_010110895.2 of Picea sitchensis. NCBI lineage: Eukaryota > Viridiplantae > Streptophyta > Pinopsida > Pinales > Pinaceae > Picea > Picea sitchensis. The sequence goes on from SNQJ01S0048496.1 coordinate 22,208, forward strand.
AACAGTTCAAACAGTTTATGATGTTAAGGTTTAGCTCAAATAATTGATTTGTAAGTTAGTTGAGTACTATGAAATCCTAAACGGTATTTGTTAGAGTATTACCCCTGAAATGTGTCTAGATATTTGGGAATTACGATTATCCTTAGACTTTTTACACTGTCCTTGTTCTTAAAAATCCCTTTTAAGTGCTTCCCCATTCTCTAGATGATTTCTTAACCGAAATCTAAAATCTCTAAACCATGATAAAATTTCCAGTTTTGAAAGCAATTTTTTTTTTATCAATTGTTCACCTGTATTGCAATTAACCTCCAGTATCACCCCGCTCTCTTTGTCATCAATAAATCTATAATTGAATTATTATTTAAAAGTGACATAAGAGGTTTGGAAGCACTTAAGTGTGGGAACTGTGTGGAAACCCATCGGGGTACTGAACAGGCTCGTTGGCAGCAGGTAAATGCACACATGATACCAAGACAACTTTGTCGGGGTACTGAACAGGCCTACTGGAAACGAAGCAATGTTGGGTCAAGTGGTAGCAGGTATATGATTTTAATCTAACTTTTATTGAAGTATACATCATGTGGATACGACTATTAGATGGGATTAAAGCATTTGAGTAGGTTAAATGACATCCTTGTCGAGGCTATGGATGTCTGCTGATAGCAGTGACTCTGTCAACGATATTGAATTCCTTTTATAAACATCGTGACTCTTTGATTAAAACGTAACTTGACATTATAATCCTCTGTAAAAGCATTATTTTCTTCCTTTTTGATATTTTTCTATAAATCTGAGCTAATCTTAATATTGTGTAATATTAAAGTGGATTTGTTTCAAAGCAGCTTAAAATTATATCCAAGTCTTATTCCTCTTCCCTGCGATGAAATTTTAATAGGTCAAAGATATCTGCTTCTCCCAGTGAGTCGTCATTTGTTGGGCCCCAACAACCCCCTTATTTATTTTTAATCAAAATCTAGGGTCCCTCGAAATTTTACTTGGATTATTCATTTTTTTCCCTTTGACTTGATTGGATTGGTATTGGTTTGTTTTGTTTCGAGGTTGGTTTGAGTTTCTATTCTTTTCTTTTGTTTGGTTTGAGTTTCATGAAATTCAAATGCCATTCTGTTTTTCTGTCTATAGAGTTTTGATGTTGATGGACGAGCTTCATAATTTGGGAGTTTGTTATTACCTCTTCCTTGTTGAATTTATCTGCTATGACAATGGCTTGGTTGAAGACTTGGATTAATAACAATGATTTTGCTTGAAGAACCTTTATCATGACACATCGTTTCTATGACATTTGTTCACATTTGATCAATTTTGAATGAGGGAGAGACGAACATAGAAATCTTAATTTAAACGAAAACATTAATTTTTATCAACTATTTACTTTCGTTTAAATTATGATTATGTTTTCGTCTTTTTCTCATTAGCAATCATTTTCACAAAATCATTTGGTAGGTTTAATTAATTAAATTCTTTTGTCAATTTGCATCTCATTTCAAAATAAAATAAAAAAAGAATTATCTATCATTTGTTTGATTTTTTGAAAACCCAAAATTAATATTTTTCTCCTCTCCATCAACTTGAAGCTTCTAGAATTTTAAGATCATATTTGAAAGGAAAATATAAGCAATGTTTGTTTAGAACTTGTAGTTAGTTTAAATTCATTTTAATTTTATTGTTCTAGATTTTGTTTTATTCACAATTTTTAGGTTATTAATTTGGTTTCTTTTTGTTTCATAGGTTTCTATTATCAGTTATTTGGTACGGATCTGATCATGGCCTGATTTTATTATCTAAATATGTTCAAGATAATTGATCCAAAAATAATATTGGATTGCTGCAAATAATTTATGAGCAATAACATATAAGATTTGGAAATGCGTTTAAGAACAGACAGACGATTTTGTGGGACTTGTTTCAGCCAAACTGTAAGGAATCTGAAGAAACGGTTGAAAACCCATCTGAAAAATGGATCCATTTAGCTTAAATGAGAGATTTTTCCCAAACAAATGCACGATTTGAGAGATATTTTTGTCTCTTTACGAGGAAAATTTCAGGTGGTGGAAATTATTAGTGACGCCCAGACTGTTCATTCATTGGATAAATATATGAGAAAGTTCAGAGCCAAAGGGATCCAGGAAATTGAGAGGAGGATTTTTATCCTTTCTTTGTTGTATATTATTTCTTTTGTAAATTGTTTTTCTTTTCAAATGGAGTAACGGATGGTTGGAATCTTTGGGAGAATGGACCAGTATTTTCGAAGAAGAATATGAAATTCCAGGTTGCTTAATGGATTTTGTCCTATGAGTAAAATGGTTTTGTTTTCATTATAATATCTTCATATTCTTTGAGTAATTGATTATGTATTGATTTAAATTAGCTTACTCTATTTTATCAATACATGGTTAATTGCTATCATTTATGTATTAAGTTTTTCAATCTTTAAGAGTATATTATCCCCAAAATTTCCCCAGATGGGGTGCCATGTTGCAGAGCTGAGACACGCGGGCAAACGTCGGGCTGCACCATTAATACAACCCACCGACGACCATCCCCTCAACATTTAAATGGGAACGAGCTCGTGTAGGATTAACCAAGAGACGAGGCCCTTCGCGTAAGAGAGCATGACAGTGCACCAGAGCACTAGGAGGCCAGCCTTAATGGCCATGGCAGTCGTCGTCATCCTCCTCCTTATCACTCGCCTCGACAGTAATGAGAGGCATTTGAATTTTGCAGAGCTGAACACAGAGCCACCAAAGTTCTGGAGTAGGGTTATTCATCCACTGGGAACTTTGGACATCTCCAGGTTCTTCAACATGCCTAGGGAACGAGGAAAGCCATGCAGGGGCATAGCTTGGTACTCATCTGAATCACACAAGCAAAGGCAGAAGAAGTTTGAGAAGGCATTGGCCTTGGCATCCTCGCGAAGACACAGGAAGTCCGGGAGACCTCGAACGCCTCCAATGGCGTATGTGGAAGAGATCACCCTGGACGAGGCCATGCAAAGCTATCCTGAGCACCCTCTTTTCATAGTCCCGAACAATTGGAATCCTCCCACTGATTTTTGCACTGAGGACAAGATTTCGCCTCCGGGAATACCACGTGGCTACAACGCAACTCACCTGGCAGAGGAATTCACCACTTGCTATGCCAAGGAAGAGGTACCGTGCTGTGCAAAAGAAAAAAATGACCCACCCACTAGTGCATCTCTGGAGGAGGTGACTTAGCCGAACAACCGGCAGGTACATCAAGCCAGTGAAGCAAATGAAGGCGAAGGAGCACATGGGCCATTTCCCTTGGCCTCTGTTGAAGGAAATTGGCAGGACCAACATCCTTTCACCAACCTGAGGTACCTAGCACTAATCTTTGAAATGCGGAGCATGATGGACAATCAGATCTTTTGTATCGCTCAAGTCAACCATCGATTCAACATGATGTATGTTGCACACTCCAGGACTCTCCTAAAAAGGCAGTGCCCTACGTGCGCGCAAGCTTATGCATTTCCCGCAGGATGGCGAAGGCACGGGGAAGAGGACGGGTCGGCTGGATAAAAGGTTTAGTGATGTTCATAGTTAGCAATCTCTTTTTGTTTCAGAACAAGGTTTTAGCCCAGTTAGCTTATAGTCATGTTGTAATTAGGTTGTTAGAATACATACTAAACCTAATGGATAGGCGTCCTGGTTTCCTTCGGGCAGGACAACACTCTGATAATTTTGTTTGCTTGAACACAAGTGGCATAGAATGTCCAGCTATCTCGATTTCTTGTTCAGGCGAGACAGCTGGCATCACAAATAGACTCTGTAACTCTGCAACTCTAATATAAACATGATCGTCCCCTTTTTACTTAAAAAAAAAAATAAAATATTATCCCAAAAATTTCTTTTGGGCCTTATGATGAACTTATTATATTAAAACCATACGGGATACAATTTACTCTTTTGCTTTTGTCCTTTTGTATACTGTGCAATGTTAATATTGTTTCTCATATAATTTCTGAATATGAAACTTTATTTGTATTAAACTAGCTTTAGATTGTTTTGCATATTATTTTCATGTTATGTTTTCATTTATATGGTTCATTATATTTTGGTTCTTTAATATTTGTGGTTGATCATCTATTGATACATTTTGAGTTAACGTCTAATGATGGATAGTTGATAATACCACTTGCTGAGGGTTGGAGTTTATTTCACTTTTAGCTATTGGACATTTTAAAGTCACATAAGATAAAATTTATTTGTCTTTATGTCATCATAGATCTGTTCCGAAACTTAAAAGACTTCCTTGAGTTGTTTCAGGAAGTATCGTTCTTGCTTTTGTCATAGATTTATACTTGACACAGGTTAAGTGGAGCTTATACAAACACATAAAGACGAATATAGCTTAGTATTGTTGATCAACGTTAGGTTAGTTAGTTTATATTTTGTTCAATTTGTTTATTTGTGAATGGATAATGACTACATTATTTAAACGTTAAATTATTTGTCCATTATCGTTATATAATTTATAATCTTATTCATTCATTGTTTATTATCTTGTCATTTATAGTATAATTTTTTTTTTTTCACCTTGTTTTGATCCATTAGTTGAAAACAACCATTTTCACGAGGCTTTATTTAAACCTTGTAATTGTACATATCTATTGTATATAATACTACTATTAGTTAAGCAATTGTATTAATGCATTGTTTGATAGGATTGTACATCTGGTTAGTTTACATCTTTTAATTATTTTAGAATCCTAGTTGGCTAACGGAGCCATAAAACCCGTCAGGGTGGATTATCCCAAACGACTTGGGTTAAATAGACAACCTCGGACCGGATCTTCCCTTATCGTTGACGTTGTGTCATAAACGCCCGCCAACAGTGCTTTGATACCACTTGTAATATTCCAGATATAAAAAAGTATGCAGAACAGAAATAAATAGCTAGAAATGGTAGATGAACAACAATATAACCAGAACAACACTACAATAATACCATAATGATACCAGAATAACACCAGAAAGAGCACTTTGATTACTGAGAGAAATTTTCACTTGCCTCTTCGAGGGGGCAACCTATAGCAAAGCAGAGATCTATTAAAATAATATCCAAGACAAAAATGATCATACCCTTGACTCCTATTTATACTAAATATGTCTATCAAAAGAACCATCTAGAGGAAGATCCTTCTAGAAGCGGAAGCTTCTATTAGGTCTTCTTACATTGGACTTATTCTTTCTTATTGCTAGGCCTTATTAATATTGACCTTTATTACAAGGAAATATATTATTTTACCTACATGAGCAGTTAGGTCCCTAACACTTGAATCTCTCTTTTGGATGCTAGTACTTGTCTATTGGTGAAGAAAAGTAAGGAACTATCTCTTGGATGCGTTTTCTTGGTATTTTTGGTGGAATATTCTTGATAAAGAAGGGTTTCTTCATGCTATTCTTGGAATTGGTAAGAAATTTCTTCATTTATTATATTGTTTCTTCTTGTTTCAAGCTTTAATTAGTTTAAACCCTTGGAGGAGTATAATAGAATACACCCTCCATCAAGTCTACTTTGTTATCATTGAATAAGCTACTTTTCAAAGGTTGTTATAAGGAGTAAAAGGGCTTACACCCTTGTAGATTTACCTTGCTAGGTTTGTTTTCTCTAGGGAGTAAAAAGGCTTACACCCCTAGAGAACAATAGACCCCATTTCCTAATTGATTAAGCATTAGTCTAATTTGCATTGAATATATGAAATAATTGCATTGGTATACATGAATTGTTGAGATATTTCTATTGTCTAAGTTGGAATTGATTTTATATGCTATAAGCTTTCTTGTGCCCTAAGGGCATTTTATTTAGCCAATTAATTCTCTTTTTTGTTACAAATAAATTCTACAACCATCAGGGCTACTAAAAAAGCCTATTCTCTTTATCCATTTCTCACCATTCTACCACTAAAAATTGCTTACAATTTATCATATTAAATCTACTTGTTATTGGTTATCTTTTGGGTGGATTGTTTGTTGATTTTTGTTGGCTAGAAGTTGTTGATGTAGCAATTTTTTGCTACAACCATTTGGCTATCATAATTTTTTTTTTGATAACATCATATAACAACCCTCCAAAAAACACCAAATTCTTTCTTTATTAATTGGAAGTTTAACTAGTCATTGCTAGCTTTGTTTCCATCATCTTGTACTTGATTTTGGTGGTTAGTTTTGCAGCTATTAACTTCATTCATTGTTGATTTACTACTACACTTGTTGGTTGTGGAGCCTGATTATCTTCTTGATTTAGAGGTCTTATTTCAGCCATGTTTCGACTCCATTACCTGATGGGGAGGGAGAAATTTTGGAGCCCCCCCTGGCAGGGGATTTGGAGGCAACGCCCCCGAAGCATAATTTTGGGGAAAATTGCCTAGTAAAATATTGTAATTTCATAGTCAATATGGACCATTCATTATAAGGTCGAAAATCTAATGGTAGAAGTTATGTCAGGGTTTTTTTCCCTAGAAGGAAACCCTCTTTTATGAGGGAATTGTATTGTGGTTGTGTATATGAGTGAATATTGTATTTTGAGAAAGGAGACTATGAGAGAAAGAAGAGGAAGTTGCAGTGGCTGTGTTGTAGGTTGTATCCCTTCATTTACTCGATAATAATAAAGGAAGGACTTGGAAGTATCTCTGGTGGACATAGCCCACATTGGGTGAACCACGTATATATGTGCCTCTATTGTATTGTATATCTTCTATGTTTTATTTCTACATTTATTTTATTTTGTTTCTCTACGATCTTGTTTTTCTAACAACTAGTATTAGAGAGAAAGGTAACTCATGGGAAAAGAGGGTTCCTAGTTCTAGTGGAAACAATGGAGGAATATGGAAAGTTTAAGGTCGAGATATTTAAAGTCCAAAACTACCAGTTATGGAAGATGCAAAAGGAAGACTATCTATATCAAAGGATATTTTCCCATCGGTAGATGGAAAAGCAAAGTAGGCAGTCAGTATGAAGGATGAAGAATGGGAGATTCTAGACAAAAAGGCACTGGGAATGATACGGCTATGTCTAGAAGTGTTGACGGCTTTCAAAATTTCAAAATAAATGACAACATTGGATATGATTAATGCATTAGCTAAACTATATGAAAAACTCTTGGCCTCCAATAAGGTATTTCTAAAGAAACAATTATTTAATATGAATATGTCAAAAGGTGGGTCTGTTGCCGACCATTTAAATGAATTTAATACGGTTACTAATCATCTAAGTTTTGTAAAAGTGGAATTTGATGATGAGGTTAGGGATCTTCTAATCTTGTGCTCATTGCCAAAAAATTGGAACAACTTGGTCATGGTTGTAAGTAACTATTTCTCTAGTTCAAACACTCTGAAATTTGATGATGTTGTTGGTGTTCTCCTTAGTGAGGAAATGTGATGGAAAAGCGCAGGTGAGACGTCAAGTAATGCATTGACCGTGGAGAACAGGGGAAGACAAAAGGATAGAGGAAAGAGCTTAGGGAACCGCAAGAATTCTAAGAATGGAATATCCAAATCTAAACTAGGAAAGATAGAGTGTTAGAATTGTCGGAAGAAAGGACATCTGAAGAAAGATTGCAGAGCTCCAAAGAAACAAAGAGATGGACAGTAGGAAAAAAATTAGGAAGCAAATGTAACAAGTGATGTGTTACACGTGTTGGAATATTGAGAGGAGGGGTGAATCAATATGAGCACTTTATACCACTTTTAACCAAAATATATATTTTTTCACTTTAACAATAATGTTCAGCAATTTATCATCGATGTATCATCTATTATTGCATTCAATATATCATGAGCATATAATCATAAGCATCATCACATCAACAACGTCACATCAAATACATAGTACACCAATATTTACGTGGAAACCCAATGGGATAAAACCACAGAATGCTTTTATATATATATAAATAATCCATTCATAGGAAGCACCAACTTCCAAATTCTCTAGTTGCAACTGGGAGGAGGCTCTAACCCCCTATTTTCAGGCTCCAACCTGAAGGAAGTTACAACTCTCTTGATCTGGATTATTTTTGGCAAGAAATTAGAGCGGACATATAATAAAGAAATGTACAGAAATATATCGTATATCCAATAATATAGCAGAGATATATCAGAGATATAACCATAAACATGGAGATACAGTAATACACAATTTCTATTAATGAGTGAAATGTACAAAATTGTAGAAATAAAGAGTGAAAGACACACTAGAATGGTGGCAGCTTATATCTAATATGTATACTTGCATTCACAAGAAGATGATTGTTACAATGAGGCTCCAAAGACATTTTTATCATAAATAAAATCCAAAACCCTAAATCTAGAAGATGAAAAGTCGACAGTTTTGTGGAGCCTGTTTTGGGTAGTTTGGTGTATCAACTAACATGGGGCGTAAATGTGGCATACAATATTTGTTTGGGGTGCATGGTAGCTCGTTGGAAAGGTATCGATGAGGAGATTCATTTCAGGGGATCAATGAAAGTCTTTGGCTATGATTGAGGTTTTCAATTGTGAAAAAAAAATAGGCCCTCAAAATGGCCCTAGAAGTTTAGGAACCAAAAAACTGCTAAAAATAGTAAGTTGCTAGAAAATTGTTTTGAGTCAGTTGGAATAGTTGGGTGGCCATGAATATCCACCTAGATCAATCCTACCTCCTTAGGAAGAAATGGTCTCCATTGCGTTGAGTTCCCATGGGAGAGAGGGAAGTATTTGTTGAATCTGGACCTTCGTGAGTTGCTTTCCTTGCTGGAGAAGTTGTGTTGCTTGGTTTGTGGGAGGTTGTTGAGAACCTGATGAGATGACTATGTGCAGAAGGAATCTTTTCACTTTACTGCAATATTTTCAACCTACTTCTAATGGATATAAGGTGCTTGGACTGAGGCTGTAGTGGTTGCAGTGTCCTTATGTTCACCTTTCGAATAGATTGTGAAGAAGTTGAATTTTGTAGTATGGGATACTACCTTGCGGCACTGTTTAGGTGGAAAAGTAGTTGGAACTATCTCTAGTATCCTGTAGAGATGACCCCCCAGAGTAACAATGACATTACAGGGTTGAGACTCATAAATAGCATGGTGCTTCCACATATATGGTTGGCCCAAAAGAACATCACAGACATCCAGTGAGGTAACATCACATACTACCTCATCCTTGAAGGGTTGGATGTTATATGAAAATTGACACTATTGGCTGACTCGAAGATCTTGTCCCTGGTGAAGCCACCCAATGTTATATGGATGTGGGTGTGGTGTTTTCGACAATCCCAACTATTTGACGACCTCTGTTGAGATGAGGTTCTTTTGGCTTCCGTTATCAACAATAAAATGTAGTGAGGTCCCTTTCACCCACATCTGTGAAAGAAAAAAGGTGATCCCCTTATTTAGGATCTGTTGGATATTTCGGTTGAATTGTTGCGGTCACGACAGTAGTTGTGGGGTCTACGTCGATGATCTCTCTTCTACCAGTATTTTCTAAATCATATTCTGAATCAGGGTTCAACTCCTTTTCTTTGATCTCGGCCACAAATGATTGTTTTAAGTGACATTCAACAGTGTTTTTCCAGGGGATTTTGTGGAAATTGCACCATTTTCTAGTGTCCTTCTTTTTCTTTCCATTACCCTTATTTTCCTGTGGCTTGGACTGGTTTTTGTGAGGTTATTTGTTATGGACGTCTTTATCATACTTTGGTTGTTGCAAATTTGCAGACTTGAACTCTTGTTTGTTCTGGTGCCTAAATTTATGATCGATTTTGACAACAAATCAATAGGCAACTCCTAGTGATGAGATGTCCAGGAAATCCATTTCAGTTTGGATGTACCTATGCATAGCCCCACAATATTTCAGAACTAGATTTCGCTCGGAGTCTTTGATACCCAACTTAGTTTGCAAGGTATGGAAATTATTTGTGAACTTCAGCATTATTTGGCCCCTCTCTTACCGCAATGTGGTCCATCTCATGTATTGTTCGTCATAGTTACCAACATGGTAATATTGTTCATTGATTGCATCCAAAAAAAATTCCCAAGTGGACTCGGGCCCATATATTCCATACTCCTCTGTGGAATTTTTCTCCCAGTAAGATTCCCACCAATGTTTGATATGGGGCAGAGCCTTAAGGAGTGCGAAGGTGATATTTTCCCTGTCGGAAAAATTGTGAACAAATAAATAACCTTCTAGCATATTTAAACATTTTTCTAGGGCATATGCATCTATCTGACCTTCAAATACAGGAATATCAAAATTTTCTTGTACCTTGAAAGGAGAGGTGCTTCCAAAGTGGTCGCTTGATGAAGATGTGCATGTTGTTATTGGCAGACGTTGAAGGATGTGGGAAAAACTCTCCATCATTTCGTCCCTCTGTCGCGTGAGAGCTTTCTCAAGAAACAGATTGATAGAATATTTGTCTCTATCATTTTTCTTTTCTTCCTCCATGGACGATTTCTTGGGTGTGCAAGAGATATTTTCCTCAAGAGAGACAAGCTCGAGACCCAAATTTCTATACTCGGACCTCGTCGGGGACATGCACTGAAAAATGATCAAGAGCATCCTGCTGTGATACCACTGATCCAGATTATTTTCAACACAAATGAGAGCGGAGACATAATAAAGAAATGTACAGAGATATATCATATATGCAATAATATAGCAGATATATATCATAGATATAACAATAAACACAGAGATACAATAATACACAATTTCTATTAATGAGCAAAATGTACAAAACTGTAGAAATTACAGAGTGAAAGACTCGCTAGAATGGTGATAGCTTATCTATGAGAAGAGATGTGACATATACTCAGATTCGCAAGAAGATTATTGTTACAATGAGGCTCCAAAGGAATTTTTATCATAAATAAAATCCAAAACCCTAACCCCAAAAGATGAAAAGCCAACAATTTTGTGGACCCCATTTTAGGTAGTTTGGTGTATCAACTTCACGAGGGTGTAACTTTGGCATACGATCTCCATTTGGGGCACATGATAGCTCATTGGAAATTTATCGACGAGGAGATTCATTTTTGGGGATACACTCATTGAGTTGCTTGATCATGAAAACACGTTTTTTAGGCCTTCAAAATGGCCCTGGAAGTTTAGGAACTGAAAAAATGCTAAAAATAGTAAGTTTCCAGAAAATTGTTTTGGGCCAGTTGGAATAGGCAGGTGGCCACCAATATCCACCTGGATCATCTCTAAATTCTCTAGTTCCAACCAAAAGGAGGCTACAACCCCCCGATTCTCAGGCTCCAACCTAAAGAAAGATCCAACTCCCTGATTCTCCGGCACCAACTGGAAGGAGGCTACAACCCCGTTTCCTTGCCCCATCCAATTGCCCTAAAATATAAGTGTAGACCAAATTTTCACTACCAGAATCATTGCCACTATCAACCTGTCATTGTATCCAACCTGTTATTGTATCCAACCTATCACTGTATCTAGCCTGTCACATCAACCTGTCCAACCTGTCACTTATCAACCTATCCAACCTGTCACTTATCAACCTATCCAACCTGTCATTATCATCGATACTCAACCAAATCCTCTCACATGGATCATGCACCAAGGACACCTCTCAACTAGATGTCCAACATCACCAAAACATGCCTCTACCAAGCATGTACCAAGATCACCAACATACCATCACACTATATGTGTCTCAACCAAGTACCAACATGTACCATGTATCAACAATGCATCAACCTATGCCATAACCTATATCATCAACCATATACCATAACAAGTGCATCAAAGTGCACCAAAGCTATACCATATCATGTATCAATCATGCATCAATCATGTACCATATCATGTATCAATCCTGCATCAATCATGTACCATATCCTCAACCATGTACCATATACCATGTACCATGAAATATGCCAATATATCTAAGAAATGCCTCTAATGATGAACCATAACCATATCAAACCAGATACAAAGATAGCCAACAATGCTTCTAATTAATGTGCCATAAAAATATCAAGGTGTACCATATCTCATACCATTACCAACAAGCCATGCCTCAAGCATGTACCATACCATAAACATGTAACTCTCAAGTCAAGCACATAAGCATACATGTAACATGTAGCTGAACTGTTGTGTCAGATATCAGACAAATATACCTTCCTTGGCCTCAAAAACCAGGCACTAGAGTCCCTTTACAACTTTTCACGAGACCTTTTATAGATACATGACTTGCTCTTCTACTGCTTGCGTATATAGGCATTTTCCTTCACTACAGCCCATGTACATCCACTCCCTTCTGACCTATAACCTGTGTATACCTCATAAACTAGGGTTTTTTGTAATTCTGAGACTTTCACCTTCGACCTTCCTTTGCTACCTCAAAAATGACGTTAGATTTAACCTCATATTTTCAATAAAAGGATGAACCATAACATTCACAAGATATTCAATGTAAGTGTGTATATCCTTATGAGAGACTCCTTGAGGTGTATACTTTTTCATAGTAACCTCTCTCCTTACTTTAGGGATTTCTTGTTGCAACCACTTTACCCTTTGATTAAAAATTGTAACCAACTAGGGGCTTCTTGACCACTCTTCGGGGATTATAACTTTACAAGGCCATATCTCCCTAACCATGAGGAACCACGTGGAATTCCACATCTCACCGAAAATGGAATGACAAGTAATGTCCATTTATGAGTGTATTTATTTCATTTGCACTATCCTTCATGTCCATATTCCTAAAAAAACTTCGAGTTCCATAACCACACCTCTGGGGATTCATGTAGGCTTCTTCAAATTCACCCAACTAACTCACCATCAATATCGATCATACAAATGACAATCAACTTTCCAACAATCTCATCCACATATTTTTATCTCTCCAAGGGTTGACATCAATCTCTAAGGATTGACATCAATGGAAACCAAATGTTCAACAATCTCCCCCTTTGGCATTGATGGAAACATCGACATTTATGGAAACACCAATATTGATGGAAACACTCATGCTCCCCCTGTGATCATCGCTCCTCATCAATCTTTCTCACTCTTCCTCTTTGACATCAATGGAAAAGGGTCTCTCTCCTTGGGGTTGATCCTATTGTTTTAATGCTTCTATTATTTCTCTATGTTTCCATGCCTTTTTTCTTCCTCTTGTTTCTCTCCTCATGTTCCTCTTCTATTGTGACTTTTCCTGAAAGTATACTTTCTCTAAACAATTGTTCTTTGACTTGATGCACTTGAATTTTACTCTTCTTATCTTTCTCTTTCTCTTCCTTTGTCATCATGGGCAAAAGGATAATTCCCCTTGTCTGTATGTTACTAATCTTCTTTTCCAGATCTCTTGATTATTTCTCTTCCCTTGACTTCTCTGCAAGATGTCATGTGGATCAATGTAGGGCTACCTGTAAATGTTTCATTTCCTCTTTTCCAGTGCTTGCTAATTTTCCATTGGTGCTTCCTCTTGTAACTCTCTGACATATATAGAAACCATTCATTACTTAAATTCTCCATTCACTTGTCATGTTCACTTGACCATACCGTTCAATGATTTTCATCTGATGATTGATGGTTTCTCTTTCCATGTTATGTTGTGCCTTTCACTGCTTATATTTATGTGACCAACTGATTCCAACTGATTCCACTGATTCCAATTGTAAATACACTACTATGCATCTTTTCTGGCCCATGTTATCTATACCTTCTAAGTATTCATCTATGTTTATAATTTGTATGATTCTTCTCTTACTCATGTTTTCTATACCTTCTAAGTATCCATATATGTCCATATGTCACAAACCATCCATACCTTTTCTACTCAGATGTCCAGAATTTTGACACATCTATCAATGTACTATCATGAAGGCTTCACAGTTGCAACTGATCATCACATATTCCCGTTGAATCAAATGTGTCCATTGGTCTTCTCTATCTACAAATCAAACTCTACATGTCATGTATTGAAAATATCCCTTCTTGAATACATACATGGAATACAATCATAAACTTTTTCATGTGTAACCGCCAATTGATTTCTATGTGGGAACACTACTTCTCAACTAATCAATCTATCATTATGTACTTATTCTATCTGACTGCTCTGAATTTGTCTCTACAAATACAACAACCTTCTCTAAGGATGGCTCTCTTATATGTAGTATCTATTGCACCAACTCCCCCTGTTCAACATACATATTTACTAGGAGTCTCTAAGCCAAATGGCTCAGAAAAATACTCGCTTTGATGTGGAGTAATCTTCCTCTTTTTTTGTAGACTCATCATCTCTTTGAAATCTAACTTCTTCCTTTCTTCCTGTGGATTGATCTCGCACTACAATTCCTAAAAGTACAATCTCTTCAGCATGTTATTTATTCACCTATTCTTATTTTCTTTCTCGTACTACTGCAAATCCTATGATCTCTGGGACCTAGTCTTTATTCACATGTTCTTCTTGTTTTTCATTTCTTCTCCAAACCTTCATGTATCTGGCATCTTCCTTTTTGCTTGTAGATTTTTATTCATCTCATACTATTTCAAATCCTGAGAGCATGACTTATGGGTGTTGTTCATTCATGTGTTCTTCATTTTCCTGTTCTTGTTTCCTTTTCCATACTTTCTTATATCTGATATCAATATTATTTTTCATAGAAGTATCAATCATGCTTCTACAATCACAAGTTATGTGACCATAGTTGTGGCATTTGTAACACTCAATGTTATGTGGGTCCACATAAGCATTTATTTCTTGAACATTTCTTCCATAAGCCCTGCAATCTGCAACTTTATGTCCAAAGTTAGTACAATTAAAAAAAATGATCATAAAAGAAATTTACATACATGGGAGTGAATGATCTTCTTTTTGGTGTAGTCATTCTGAATTCTTGCCTTGGTTGATCATGATCTTATTTTCTGTGGATCCATTCATTATGGTTGAATTTTCTTTGTTTCATGAATGTGGTAGGTTTTGTTGAAGATGTATCTCTATTATACTCATTCTTCTTTGATTCTTCTTGACCATGACTCCTTCCTTTGAGGACTTATGCATAACTCTTACTATTTTCTTCATTCTTATTTTCTAGTAACCTGGAGCTTCTCTTCAACATTCTCTATTGATGAGGTGGATGTTTCTATCTCTTCAACATTCTTGTTGAGATTGACAATTTTAACTCTCAATGTGACAACTTCTTCTTGAAGCTTCTCAACCTCTTCTTCCTTCTTCATCATTTGAATCTTCATGAATTCTTCCATTCTCTTTCTTCTTCAAGTTGGATATTTAAGGAGATAATTTATTTTTCAAGTCTTCTCTCTTCTTGACCAAATTCTGCTTCAAGCTGATTTAAGTCATATGTTCTTTCCTTGAGATGATTTTTCAATATCTTCTCTCTTTTTTCTACTTCTTCCTTTTTTGCTACTATTTTGGCTTCCATGTACTGCTTCTGACTCTTTAGTGTTTCTCCAATTTCTTTGGCTTCTTTCAACTGGTCCTATAATATAATAATCTGATGTACTTATTCCAAGATTTGAGGAATTTTCTTTAGCTTAATCAATTCTTCCTTGAGGAACTGGTTTTCCTTATTTTCTTTGCTTAATTGAGTGAAGGCATAGTTAAATTTTGCCTCGATATCCACTTCACACTATTATTCTTCTGATACTTTCTCACATGATGAGCATATTTCTTCTTGTCATGCACATGTATCTTTTTTAGCATTATTTGGCTCTGTGAT
>SNQJ01S0048496.1:47614-62004 GCA_010110895.2 Picea sitchensis
TATAATGACAACCCTAAATGGTCTCACAAGACCTTGGGATGCATTCATCCAAACTATTTGTGCCAGAATGAAGAAACTAAAGTTCAATGGTCTATGGGAAGAATGCATCGAAGAAGAAACAAGAGTAGCTAACCGAGAGGCTTTACTAGCAAGAGATGAAGATCAAGCTCTAGCTACTCACACTAAAGGAGGAAGAAAGAATTCTTACTTCCAGAAAGAGACTTACAAAGAGTCTCAACCCCCCAAAAATTTTAGTCATAAAGAATCTCATCCAAGGAGATTCCATAAGAAAGGACAACAAAAGGAAAGAGATTGCTCATCTGTACAATGCTACCATTGTGACAAGATGGGACACATTGCAAAATTTTGTCTAACTAGACGAGAAGAATACAAGAGGAAACAAAAGAGGCACCATGCCCATGCAGTTGAAGATGAAGAGCCACCTGCAAAGATGTTAAGAGAACAAATTAAAGACCATGTCTTAATCTCGGCCCTCTCAGGATCGGTAACACCTGGAGCGGACACTTGGCTCATTGATAATGGTGCCTCCAATCATATGACAAGACAAAGAGATATTCTCTCTTACATTTCAGAAAATAAGTTTCCTCATAAAGTGACACTTGAAGATGATTACCAATATCCCATCAAGGGAGTGGGAGAACCAAACTACAAACTTAATTCAGGAATTCAATGAAGATGAAGGACGTACTCTATGTACTAGGTTTGACAAAGAACCTACTCTCCATATCAGCTTTAGAGAAGAAAGGCTTCAGATTTTCCTTCATAGATGGAGAAGCTCTTATGTGGGCTAAAGGAGAAACCATGAAAGAAGAAATCATCATTGGAAAAGAAGAAGGTGGCTTGTATAAGCTAAAGGGTCACTTAGAAGCTACCATGACCCACACCATTGAGAGTCCATGTGAAATTTGGCATAGAAGATTAGCTCACATCAACTACAAGGCACTACCATACATATGCAAAGTTGTCATAGGTCTACCAGAACTCAAGGTTGACCATGAAGGCATGTGCAATGGATGTGCACAAGGGAAGAACATCAAGAACCCTTTTTTGAAGAGAGACAACAAAGCAGAAGGAGTCCTAGAACTCATTCATTCAAATGTGTGTGGCCCAATGTCATCGTCCTCCATTAGTGGGTATGTATACTATGTATCATTTATTGATGATTATTCTCGTAAGACCTGGTTGTATTTCTCGAAATCTAAAGATGAAGTGTTCAAAAAAATCAAGGAATTCAAAGCCTTGATAGAGAATCTTTCTGAAAGAAAGATCAAGATACTCATGTCAGATAATGGAGGAGAATACACCTCAAAAGATTTTGTGAACTTCTGCAAAGATTTTGGGATCAAGAGGGAACTCATTACTCCCTATAATCCTCAACAAAATGGTGTAGTTGAAAGGAAGAACATAACGATAATGGAAGCCGTGAAGACCATGATCCATGATCAAGATATTCCAATGTGCTTATGGGTAGAAGCAACAATGACAACTGTATATGTGCAAAACCAATTGTCCCATAGTGTACTTGGGTTCAAGACCCTGAAAGATATGTTCACTGGAAAGAAGCCAAAGGTAAGCCATCTCAAAATATTTGGCTTCCCATTATTTATACATATACCGAAAGAGAAGAGAAACAAGTTGTAACCCTCAAGAAAGAAGGGAATATTTGTGGGATATTGTGAGGTATCCAAGGCATTTAGGATCTATATACTAGGTCACCATCACATTGAGATCAGTAGGGATGTGACCTTTGATGAAGATGCAACGCTCAAGAAATCGAGAATATGCTAGCTTGAAGAAGTATATGAAGAGGAACACGTAATCCCCAGAATTGAAGATTCAGTGAGGGAGGTTCCCAAAGCTGTTGAACCAATTGGGGAAGTTGTAACTTCCCCTGATGAGGAAATTCTAGAAGATCATGATGTAGTAGAGTTTCAAGAACCTCCTCAGATGACAATCTCCCATAAGAGAAAGCGAGCTTGGGCTAGAGAGCTTATTCAATATGGAGAGAAATATGGTGTTCCCGAAGGAACCACGAGACATGTGAAGAGACCTAATCCATTCTCCAGTTACATGGATTTGATGTGTGATCTCCTAGAGAAGGATTCTACCTTCTTTGAAGAATCCATTCAAAATAAATAATGGGCATATGCCATGACATAAGAATACCAATCCATAATAAAGAACAATGTATGCGAAATAGTTCCCAAACCGAATAGCAAGGATGTGGTATCGTCCAAATGGCTCTTCAAAATAAAACATGCTGCTGATGGAAGTATTGAGAAGTATAAAGCAAGATTTGTAGCTCATGGATTTTCTCAAAAAGAAGGCATTGACTATGAAGAGACATTCACTCCTGTAGCCAGATACACTTCGATCCGAACCATCATAGCCCTTGCAGCTAAGATGAAGTGGAAGTTACAACAGATGGACATAAAGACAACTTTCCTAAATGGTGTCATCGAAGAAGAAGTGTATATAGAGAAACCTCAAGGATTTGAAGTTGAAGACATGAAGTCTCATGTATGTAAGTTGAAGAAGGCTCTATACAGATTGAAGCAAGCTACTAGAGCTTGGTATGGCTGAATAGACAGTTTCCTGACAAGCTTGGGCTTTACCAAGAGTAAAGCAGATTCTAACCTCTACTTCAAGGTCATGAACGATGAGCTAGTGATATTATTGCTATATGTGAATGACTTATTATTAACTGGAGAAGAAAAAATCATCACCGAATGTAAGAAGAGGCTTTCTTCAGAATTTGAGATGAAAGACCTTGGCCTAATGCATTATTTCTTAGGTCTTGAGGTATGGCAGAGTCCAGAGAGGATCTTCCTTAACCAAGGGAAGTATGCAGTCAAAATCCTTAAGAGATTCGACATGTTAGAGTTCAAGTCCATGAATACACCCATGGAAACGAAGTTGAAGATCCTGGTCGACACTTCATCATAATTGATTGATGTCAAGCTATATAGACAAATTATTGGATCCCTGATGTACCTAATGAACACCAGACTAGATATTTGTTTTTCCGTGAACACCTTGAGTCAGTTTCTGGTAGAACCCAAACATGTTCACCTAGTGGCTGCAAAACATGTGATGAGGTACCTTAAGGGTACATTAGATTTTGGTCTCAGTTATGATAGAGATCATGATTTCACATTGAGTGGGTACACTGATTCATATTGGGCTGGAAGTGTTTCTAATAGGAAGAGCACTGCAGGTTGTTGTTTCAGTTTGGGATCAACCATGATCTCATGGCAGAGTAGGAAGCAATCCAACATTTCTCTCAGCACAATGGAAGCCGAATACATTGCTACGTGTTCTGCTAGTTGTGAAGCCATATGGCTTCGTAAGCTGTTGACCGACCTATTTGACCTAGATATGGAAGAAACCACAATCCTATGTGACAAACAGAGCTGCATAAAGATGAAAAAGAATCCTGTATTCCATGACAGGTCGAATCACATAGAGATTCGATATTATTACATCCATGACATGGTGCAGAAGGGAGCCATAAAGCTCTAGTACGTTAGAACGGATGAACATGTTGTTGATGTGTTGACCAAGCCTCTATCTCATGTAAAGTTTGAGTTCTTTCGAGATAATCTTGGTATAGTCCGAAAGGACCTTCCTCGAAAGGGGGAGTCGTTGTTGTGATGTGACTAGAACTGTGCTTCCAACTTGAGAGCTATGACATAAAGCCAGTCTAGTATCTTGCTTCCAACTTGAGTGTTGTGACGTAAATCAAGACGTTGAGATGATACTAGTACTGTGCTTCCAGCTTGAGAGCTATGACATAAAGCCAATCTAGTATCTTGCTTCCAGCTTGAGTGTTGTGATGTAAATCAAGACGTTGAGATGAGACTAGTACCGTGCTTCCAGCTTGAGAGCCCTGACGTAAAGCTAGTCTAGTATCTTGCTTCCAGCTTGATTGTTGTGACGTAAAGCAAGACGTTGAGATGAGACTAGTACTATGATTCCAACTTGAGAGCTGTGACATAAAGCCAATCTAGTATCTTGCTTCCAGCTTGAGTGATGTGATGTAAAGCAAGACATTGAGATGAGACTAGTATTGTGCCTCCATCTTGAGAGCTATGACATAAAGCCAGTCTAGTATCTTGCTTCCAGCTTGAGTGCTATGATGTAAAGCAAGACGTTGAGATGAGACTAGTACTGTGCTTCCAGCTAGAGAGTTGTGACATAAAGCCAATCTAGTATCTTACTTCCAGCTTGAGTGTTGTGATGTAAAGCAAGACGATGAGATGAGGCTAGTATTGTGCTTCCATCTTGATAGTTGTGACATAAATCCAGTCTAGTATCTTGCTTCCAACTTGATTGTTGTGACGTAAAGCAAGACGAGTATCTTGCTACCAACTTAATTGTTGTGATGTAAAGCAAGACGAGTATTGTGCTTCTAGCTTGACAGCTGTGATGTAAAGCCAGTCTAGTATTATGATGATGAACCAGCCTCGTGCTTTGATGATGATGTATTAGTTTTATACTAATTCATATTGATGCAGATGATGATTGCATTCCTTTGAGAATGACGATGTTGTTGATGAAGAAAACTTCTGATGATTTATAGATACGCCAGTCAAGTATTCTAAGACAATATTGATGATTCTGTCCTCCTGATGTTGTTGATGATGCAGTCCTCTCTCTCTCCTGATGTTGTTGATGATGCAATCCTCTCTCTCTCCTGATGTTGTTGAAGAATACCCTTCTTGTTAAGGGGGAGTGTTGAAATAATGTAACTACAAAGTGTATTATGATTATTATTATTCATTGGATCAATCCCCATTGCGGATTGATCATGTCGGCTATTGTTAAGGATCAAATACCCTTTTGCAGATTGGTCAAAATATAATTGTAATAGGAAAAAGAAGAAGTCGGCCCCAGAATATATTAAAGAGGCCCCAAAATATACTAAAGGTGGTTATAACCATCCAGAAGGAGAAGTCGGCCCTGCCAGTGAAAATACACCTCCACATGTGTCAATGTTGTATAAATAAGGAGGCTAGCGCCTCACTTAGACACACACTCACTTGTTCATTTGAGAGACAAGTTTTAGAGTTGCAGTTGGAGAAGAGAGAGAGAGAGAGAGGCGCATCTTTGGGAGAGGACTTTCTGTACTTGTTTGAGTTATCTCTTGGCATTGTATTGGCTATCTATAATAAGGAAGTTTTGCTGGGTTTTCTGCCCCATGAGGGTTTCCTAGGATAAATGATGTGTCTCTTGTGATTGTGTATTTCTTAGTGATCCTATCTTATGCTATTGTTATCTACTGAAATGCAAAGAACTCTAATAATAGCTTACACAGTAATAAATACTAGTGTACACGTGCAAGTTATGTATGTGTAGATGGCACATACATAGCTCGTGCGTGTAATAATGACAAAAATAATCACATCTAATTCAATTTCTTGTATGTTTTCAACCCAGTCAATAGTGAAAACAACCTCATAATGAAATAAATCAATCATTAACACAATAAGAAAAATCCACCAATCAAAATAGTTTACATGAATGAAACATTTTCCTATATTATTGTAATTGAGTTAAGCATTTAATACAAAAGAAAATGGAATAAGTCAGGCACTATGGTTACATGATTAAAACCCAAGAACACCCTCAACTACTCTAGACAGCTTATCTCCCTAACCTACGCCCATCTTCTATATCATATCCCTTCTTTGTTGGACTGTACTGGAAAGTCAACTATATTGACCTAACTCCAGATAGAACTCATAAGTGGAAGTGTCAACTTGTTGGCAGCCAATACAATTTTTTCTATTGCCTTAAAAGCTGCCTACACCTATGTCTCTTGAACTTCAAATTTCTGTTGCATTATGCAAGTAGACGATATTTTCAGTTCATACGACATTTGCAAATTGGTTTCGATTTAGTTTTCACGACTGAAAGCGTGAAAACTCCTCCATCGTTATTTGAACTGTCATGATCTTCTCATTGGTATTCTGATCGGCACTTACCTTTGGTTTATTATTAAGTGGCTGGAATGATTTTTCAAACTATGTCCATTTGCCTATTCTTACTTTGATTGTGTGACTTGATTTTTATTTGATTGAGAAGGTATTGAGCATGTGAATTTATGAGTTATACTTGATTTCATAAGGGTCATGGTTGATTTTGGTTTTTATATGATATGATCCTTACTATTATAAGCTCTTGTCTTATCGATTTTATGAAATCTCTTGTCACAATGTTTTATAAACTTTGATCACACATTATGCAACAAGTGCATGGGTAACATATGAGTCTGATTCATATTGAATGGCAATAGTTTGAAGTTATGGCGCGTTTGTTAAACATTTGGGTTTTGATTTAGTGGTTTGAATTATTACTTGGTGCATGTTTAACTTTGGGTTTGATTTAATGTTGAACATCATGGTTTCAAACCATAAATTGGTGCATTGGTATATTATCATCCACCGTTTAAATCCTTGGGTTGGCCGAATTTTTGGTTATGATTGATTGAACAGTACTGTACTTTGCCATTACTATGTTGCATGGCGATGGATAATCCCACCACCCTTGCACGCGCTCATTAATTTGCGTCCCCTTTCATCGTTCTCAGTTGTTAGCCCAAACGATTTTTCTCCTGTGTGTTTAATCCGAACCCTACCATGTGCCCGCACCATGGCTCCAGTCGTAAGGGCTGAGCCCAATGGTTGCCTAGCTTTGTTGATGTTCGATAGTGCTTACAGTGACCTTGAGGAATTCGGATGACTTCCGTTCATACGAAAGTTTGATGGCTATAACCCTTGTGTGGCTCGGCAATTTGCATTAACCTTTGATGGCTACCGAGCCAAGGTTGGGGATGTGCAATTGGAAATTGATGAGCAATTTCTCAGTTTAGCTACCGGTCTGCCTGTTACTGGACAGAAATGGTCAAAAAAATGCAAAGTGGAAGATGTCCCGTGGACATTGCTCTTCCAGTCACGAAGGGTGAACTCCTGTGACAAAGGTTTGCCCGCGAATATGCTCAAGCAACGATAGCATGACTTGCTGATGATAACCAAGCAGTTCATTACCTGTGAGGGAAGGTATGGTTTCGTTTTCTTGTACCACTTCGGCTACTTATGGTTTTCATGGGCTATGAGCTTAATATGCCTTACTACTTGCATAGGATTCTGTTTAAAATGTCTAAAAGATACAAACAGAACCAGGCCGATAACAGCCTATTTCATTTTGGGTTGATTAAAATGCTTATGGTTTATAAGTTGGGGTTACACCGACACTGTTGGAATGATTTTCTTATTCGCAATAATTTTGAGGACTTAAGCCCACCACAGGTTGACAAACCTGTGGTGAGCGAGAGCAAGTCAGTACCCCCTGTGCCTTATAGTGCTCTGTTACCTAAACCCCTACCTGACTCGCCTATTGACCTACCCAATTCTGTCACCCAGGATGTGGAAAATGTTAAACCCGCGGCTAAAAGGCCTAAGGCCAAACCTATGGCGAATTCCAAAGGCAAGAAGAATGCCCGGTTAATCTCTCGCATGGCAAGAAACAAACCAAGACCTCCTGTCAACCCCGACCCTATCATGGTGAGTGAAGATTCTAACTCGGAGGTGGAACGCTACTTGGCCAGTGAGTATCCCTATTCTGAAGGTCTGTGTGACAAACCCTCATACGATTTTGTCAAAAACCTACCACCTTGCTTGCAAAATGATCCTAATTTTCCCGGCATCAAAATGCCTTGTGAAAACCCCGGTGACTCGTCAAAACCCCCTCCTGCTCTAGCCGAACCAACTGCTCCACCATGTGATCAGTGTGGCTCATGGTTAGAAAGGTATTACCTCGATGTGCCGATGTTGCAGTCCAGAATTCATGCTCTGGAGGATCAAGTTGCAAAGCTCACCAGTCAAAAGGCAAAGATGACATCCACTGATAAGAAACAACGAACAACAGGTTCGATTTTGTTTAAGAACGTGGAGTCGGCTACAGCGGTCGTCAATTCAAAATTGGCATAGCTCGAGCAACCTCACTGGTATGATTATCACCTGTTTATATGATAAACCCACAGCTCTGTTTACACCATGGATTTGTTTTGTCACATAAGCATGCATTATTGTATATAATTTTGTTTTGATAAATCGAATTTCGTTATTGTTTTAAGTTTCGATTGGATTTGGCTTTGATTCGATTGATCGTGGGATAGATTTGATTGTTTTAATTTAGCTTCAATTGAATACTCTGTCGATTATTTTCTAAACACAGGTCATTTCTGGTATTCCAATTTTGAACACAGTCAATATCTCTTTTCGAATTGGTTATATACGATATGGTTGGCAATTATGGTTAGTTGTTGTGATTTTATATTCCATGTCTTTTGATCAATTCGAATACCATTCTATTATTGCATAACCAAATTGCAAATAGATATACACAACCAATCTATTCGCATTGTTCGACCGTGTTATCAGCTCGGTTCATATTGCAACAAATATATTGTTCAAATTTGATTTGGGAACAAAAGTGATCATGCCCAGGATTACGATTTGTTTCTATATTTGACTCAGTCAAGATTCGATTTGATTATTTCCCAGTTTATGGTTATTACTGTTGTTGATGATTACGATCATTATGTGATCTTGTCTGCTGACTGTGTAACGCTCTACGATCGAAATCTATGGCGAAATTTGTTGATGTTGTTGTGCATGTTTCATGTTGACTAAAATCGTAACAGCCTTTCCTTATTGGCATTTGATTAAAACAATATGAATCTTAAACAACCGTAACAAATCAATTTTGATGGTGTTCGATTATGATTGTGTTACATCGTATCTTATGCGATTTGGTTCACCATTGTTTTCATTTGATACTAAACAGTCCTGTTATGGTTTGACCTTATTTTATGGCAACTAAAAAACAGAGCATTCTTACCCTGTATCGATTGCATCCTTTTCGATTTGGTTAATTTGGATGATAAACTCATTGGAATCATAGTGATTCGTTTTGGATATTTATTAAAAGAAAATTAAATGGATTTGATTCTTTTGGAAAGATTTCATTTGATTACTATCTGGTCCTGTATGCTATTTTAGACTAGCTATAGAATCAGAAGATTCTGTAGCTAAGTCTGTAGGATCAATTTTTTATCATTTTGTTACTGAAATATCTCTCTAATTTGATAATTGTGTTCTATTGCAG
Source organism: Picea sitchensis (assembly GCA_010110895.2). Classification (NCBI taxonomy): domain Eukaryota; kingdom Viridiplantae; phylum Streptophyta; class Pinopsida; order Pinales; family Pinaceae; genus Picea; species Picea sitchensis. The sequence continues at coordinate 56,807 of SNQJ01S0048496.1, forward strand.
GTAAATTCGAAATTGCAGTTGAGTTTATGAGCAGTTAGGGGATATTTCAAAGATTTCACTTGCATTTTAGTTGCTTAGTTTAGTTGATTTTGGGATATCTCCCAGATTATGTAAAACACTTTGATATTATCCACAAGGAAGTTTTACCTTGTGGAGAAACTTATATATACTTATGATTTGTGTAATAATGTATATCCTCATTCGTGGGAGAACAAGGATGTGAAGATTTAATACAGACTGAAGCAGAATTTGGTGTTTTGTCACAGCTTTAGCTTCTCAATATATCAATATTTTGTTTCATGTGGTGTATATCAATTTGTGTATGGTTTATGACTACTTTAGATATCTAAATCAAATGCAAATGATATAATTTTAATCATTGTAATTCATATCTGGTTTCTTCCAAGTGTATAAAAGACATAATAATTGTCGAATTCAGTTTGTGAATGACAGGTTTATCTTCTTCATAAGTTGAATTGTCAAATATAAGTTTTTGCATAACAGGTTTCCCTTATTGCAGAGATTTGTAATCATATAGTTGTTATGATCTTTTATGTCTTGTTTGTCCTGTTAACACTTCAAGAAGCAGCACAGCCAATCGTTTACGAGAAGCTCATGGACTAACCAGTGCGAGTTTCCTTCCTCCGACCATCTTTGAAGCCATCACACACAGGGCAGACTTGGAGCGTTTCCAGGTCAGTTAGTCTTTTGTTTACTGTTCTTCATTAGTAGTTTAGTTCAGATATAAGTTTATTTAGATATAGTTGTTTGATATATTAAATTATTTAATTTCAGTAAATATATTAGATCGTTTAATTTCAGTAGATTTATTTCTTTTTCATAAAATATAAAAATAAAAAAGATTCCTGGCTGTCTTAGGGCAGAAAACACATGAGTTTTACAGGTTTTAATTAAATCTGTAGGTTGTTTATAGTGTATATTTGTGAATAAGTAATATTGCAGCTGTTAATTAGATAGTTGATTTGAGTTATTATAATAGTAATTAGTAGATTGTATATAATAGTTAGAGTAGTTTATAATTAGTTTTAGTTTATTTAGTAGTTTGTTTTAATTAGATTAGTGTGTTAGTTTGTTTTATTAGTTTTATTTAGTTTTAGTTTGTTTTATTTGTTTTAGATAGATTAGTTAGTTTAGATTAGTTTTCTCTTTGGTTTTCTTAAAAGACCTTAGAGCGGCCAACGGAGCCGTTAAACTCATCAAGGTGGTTCATTCCAAACTGCTTGGGTTATTTAGACAACCCCGGACCGGTTCCACTCTCTTAATTGACGGACAGACATTTTCGCCCGTCAACACAACTACCTTGACCAAGCTTCCCTAGAGGACAACTAGTAGTCATCATCACATGTCTAGGGGAGTGTGACTCAACAACGTTCTCCCACGACTCTAGGTTTTGGAGGATAAATGGTGGGAAATGCCTCCATCGCTCCTGATAGAATGAGGGCTGACACCCTATCATGGACCATACTGTGGCACCGTGTTATGGGAACTTTGTTATCAAATATTCAGTTTTAGGTAGTCGTGCAACTTGAAAAACCTACACTTTCCCAATATTATAACAATGCATTTGAAAGGATATAGAATAGCATAAGGATGATTTATATCATATCATTTCTCATTCAATGTACATAATAATTCATAGTATTTACACATATGTAGGTCCACATGTCCATAATTTGAAGTGCCAATGTTAAATAGTGTTTCACAGATAATACACAATGAAAATACAATTAGGTCATAAGTAAATCTAGTTGCCTAGGTCAAAATGGGGTGCTACACTTAAGAGGAAAGTGAACATCACTTTTATTCTTCTGATTATCATAATAAAAGGGCATCTTTGAATATTTTATCTTATTGTATCTTGTATTTAGTTTCCGTAATTATATTCTTTGTATATCTGGTTGGGTTTCAAGTTTAAGGGTTGAGGAACACTACATTGTCATCATCCTCATCCTCATCCTTAGCATCATCATCATCATCAAAAACATTCTCATGATGATCGTCATTTTTGTCATCGCCATCAATATCATCATCATCATCATCATCCTCATTGATGATGATGGAAATAATGAAAATTGATGTTGACGGCGATGACAATGATGAAAATTGATGACGATGATGACATCAATGATTATTATAATCATTGCATTGTCATCATCATCATCCTCATTGATGATGATGTAAATGATGTAAATTGATGTTGACGACGATGACAATGATGAAAATTGATGACGATGATGACAACAATGATGATTATAATCATTGCATTGTCATCATCATCATCATCATCATCATTGTATCACAACTTAGAACCTATAAATATGTGATTTCTTGACCCCATTGTATAACATATACAATCTAAAAAAATATTATATTATCTTGATTTACTAAGTCACTAGTATTTCAAGGAATACTAAGGTGTCAAGTTATTACCTATATCAATTCTCATAACTTTTTTGTTATGGGAGGGACCTCATGTTATCTTATATCTCTTTTCTGGTTTTTTTTCCCTCAACAATTTTTTCACTTTAAAGATTAATTTTCACTTTTCAATATTGATTAACCTCTTAGTTAAGTATTTTGATGTATTTCAATTGTACACCATCAATTTCAATTCATATTTGTTTACCAATATGAAGTTCCTTAAGTTCAATTAATATCACTAAATCATACAACAATATTGGTTTTCACTTTTTCAGAATTGGTTAACCTCTTTATCAAGTATTTTGATGTTCAATTGATATAAATATCATTATGTTCAAGTAAAATCCCTAAATCATATGGTCAAATTAGTAGCCTTCAAACTTGTCCATGACACTTGTTAAAACCAAATAGTATCTTAAAGTTCAAATTTTCAACCCAAATAGTCTCGTTATGTTCTTGCACAATAAAAAACCCATGAAAAAGCCATGCGTAGTTGCTCTGAACATATGAAAAAATTACTTTCATATTTCAATACCATTGAACTATTGCCAATGAAAAACACGAATTGTGCTTAGCGTGAGCAAGAAAGCCAACTAAGAAGAAGAATTTTAATATAAGTGTAAGAAGACTAAGTATGAGAAAAAATCCAATGGAAGACATGACTTAACATGAACACGAAGCCTCAACTAAGAATAACAATATTATTAAAAGTGTAGAAGACTAATCATGAACAAGAATCCCCCATTAATATAAATAATATTAATTAAAAATATAAAAACACTAAGATTGTTTTTGGTATTATCCCTTCATAATTTAAAATTTATGGTTTATTGTAATTGTACTTCATTCATGCTATTACTAAGACTATGGAAGCCTATGTTTTCATTGTCATCAACATCATTATCCTTGGCATCGTCAACATTGTAATTTTCATAAACATTCTCATGATAATCTTTGTTGTTGTCATCGTCATTAACATCATCATCATCCTTGTCATTGTCATCAACATCATCCTCATCCTCATCAATAATGATGAAATGATAAAAATCGATGAAAATGAGGATTAGAATGATGACAATGGAAATGGCGATGACAATGAAATTGATGAAAATCAATGACGATGATGATGAAAAAAATGAAAATCATCATTGCCATCATCACCCTTATCCTCATCATCATCATTCATCGCATACATATACATGTGTGTGTGTGTGATTTTCATCCCAAAAGAGAACAGATAAAAATTCAAAACATAGTTTTCAGTCCACTCATTTATCGCATCCCCAATTCCGTGCCCACAAATCAAGCTCAAGCTTGTGCCCAACTCATGATAGTCAGTATGTAGAGGAGAAAGGAGATCTTGCTACCCCAGTCATGCATAAAGGATCCACCTTGAGAGGAGAGAATGCTCCTTGATAAGGGAATTGCGACCCCGCATGCTATGAGGATGACTTGTACTAGAGAAAATACAAGAAGAAAACTCATGAAGGATCTACATTAGGGGACCAAAATTGAAGGAGCTCAATGCAGTAAGGGACAACAATGCCACCTAAATCAATGAGGAAGATATTTGTTTTTTGGATTTACAAAATGTTGGAACACTTATCCCTTGGTTACAACAACCCTTGCAATCCACCCTACAAATGAAAAATGTTCACCTAGAGCCGCAATACCCCCCAAGAAGGAAATGCTATTGCACATGACAAATATTTCTATTTTCTCAAATCTATTAAATAATTTATGTTAGTGATCCAATAAGGGAGGCCAGGACTAAACATATAGTTTGTGACTCTTTGTTTCTCTTATGATTGTAATAATGGATGTGGTCAATTTTCATCAATAATAAAATGGATATGGGCTCCCAAAGGTTGCAGTTTCGTCACTCTACATGTGAAATGTGTGTGTGTGTGTGTGTGTATGTAACCATATTTCATTCACAATAACTAATTTTGAGCACTTATTTATGTTTTTAGTCACCCTACTTCAACCATTTATAAATCCCCATATGGCTATTTCCTTGAGCTTTATCAAAGTATACAAAACATGGGACATATTAAGAGCTTTAGAGAATTGTTTTGAACATTGTTCATTTATCACTTGAGAATGATAGCTTATATGTTAGGTGTTTTGAGTTGAAATGTTGTCCAAATGATCATAAGCATGGAATGTGCTTAATAATTTTATGCAACATGTTGGTTCAACTCTCCCAATTCTCCTTAAGTATGTCCACCCCCACTTACTCTTTGAATCTTGATACTACATTGAAGTGACATTAAATAAAGTATTTTGATTATAGCAAATGTGTCATTTAAGGAGTTTACAAAATAGTATTTTTTTCCCTGATGAAATTGAAATTTTAATCTCACAATGAAGAGTGTTTGTTCCTCAGGGTTTTGTGTCTTTCCAGTTTGTCCAAAAACATATTTGAGTCAAATATTGATGAATGTTTGTTTCTTAGGGTTTCATTCCTTTCCAATTTTCCAAAAAATATATTTCAGTTATGTATTCTATTTGTTTCCACATCATAGTCACAAAGATGTAACTAGATTGCTTCCTTGCTCAACAACAAAGAACTGCCTTGTTTGCATATCTTCATTAACTTTTCTAAGGTATTTATAGTGAATAAACTTAGTACCCTTGAATGATAAGAAAATGTGATGCATTTGTCCACTGGGATGTCATTGTTTTACTTTGAGAGTTGTTGGAAATAGACATTAGTAGACATTTTTTAAACCTTTCAAATGAAGATATATATA